>CAUYON010060464.1:0-52725 GCA_963573935.1 Arctocebus calabarensis
TCTTGCCTCAGCCTCCCGAGTAGCTGGGACTACAGGCGCCCGCCACAGCGCCCGGCTATTTTTTTGTTTTGCAGTTTGGCCGAGGCCGGGCTTGAACCCGCCACCTTCGGTATATGGGGCCGGCGCCCTACTCGCTGAGCCACAGGAGCCACCCCCCCTTTTTTTTTTTAAAGTAAAAAGTCGTACCAGGCTCACGCCTATAATCCTAGCGCTCTGCGAGGCCAAGGCAGGTGGATTGCTTGAGTCTAGGAGTTCCAGACTAGCCTGAGCAAGAGCAAGACCCCATCTCTACTAAAAATAGAAACACTAGCCTGGCATTGTGACAGGCACCTGTAGTCACAGCTACTCAGGAAACTGAGGCAAGAAGATGGCTTGAGCCCAAAAGTTTGAGGTAGCTCTGAGCTCTGATGATGCCACCACACTCAACTCAGGGTGACAGAATGAGACTCTGTCTCAAAAAATAATAAATACACACATAAATAAGTAAATACACAGATACATACTTACATACATACATAAAGTTAAAGTCCCCGGAAGGCTAGAGTGATCCCGTGGTGATGAATTAAAGTTGGAGACATCATTATAAACTCATTCTTGACTTAATACAAAGACTAAGATGAACATACATTCAAATACTTAAAGATATGTATAGGTTAGAATGCACATGTATTTCCTTGCTCTGTCAGCTGGGAAGGCCTAGAACAGTTACACTCCAGTAGCAATAAGCACAGTGAGTGCCCAGATCCTGATTTCCGAGAACAATTTTCAGTAAAGGAACCAGGATTCCTTAGAGAAATGGCTGATTCTAAGGCTGGAATAGGGAATACATAGGTAAAATAAGCATGGAGCACCTTATAGGGTAGGAGCCTGAAATGAAGGAAATGGAAAAAAAAAAAAAAAAAAGACACACACACATATACAATGGTTGCATATGTCAAAGAGTTGAAAGAACTTCCAGTGGGACAATCTGAGTGACAAAATAAAATTCTGTTTAATCAAAACTCCAACTATGAAGGCAGTGCCTATGGCCTAGTGGGTAGAGCGCCGGCCCCATATACAGAGGGCTCCGGGTTCAAACCCGGCCTCGGCCAAACTGCAACAACAAAAAAAAAAACAGCCAGGCATTGTGGCGGTTGCCTATAGTTGCAACTACTTGGGAGGCTGAGGCAAGAGAATGACCTAAGCCCAAGAGCTGGAGGTTGCTGTGAGCTGTAATGTAATGGCACTCTACCGAGAGCAACAAAGTAAGACTCTGTCTCTTAAAAAAAAAAAAAAACTACAACTATGAAATGAATATCCCAAGTCCATAAGGATAGAAATAAATAAGTAAATAAATGAAGGAGAATAGACAAATCTCCCATGGAGAAGAATTCCAAATATTATATGTAATACTCCTCCCTGAAGCAGATGAAGGATAAATACTCATGCCCTAAGTGTGGGCTGCATATAATGCCTTGCTTCCAAAGAATACAGTGAAGAAAGGGAGATAACGACTTTAAAGAGAAGAAACTTGTCAAACACTACCTCCGCCAGAAGAGCAAGGTTAATATTAACGGTGGTAAGTCATGTTGATATCTTGTACTCTTTATATGATATAACCAGAGTAGCATCCATGGCCTTCCTTCCAGGAATCCTCCTAAGATTTCTTTTGTTTTTTTGTTTAAACAAAAGGTCTCACTATTTCTTACTGAACCAGGTTATTAGTGCAGAGCATATAAACAAAGAAAAAAAATCATTTTTCCCAATGAAATGTGGCTGTCTAACAGATGACATTTTCAGCTTGCTATGGTAAGATGATAGTGACCTTGATAGAGCATAAATATGTGTGCAATCTCATGTGCAATCCTTTATACACCTAGCTAGGTTCTTCTGCAATGTCTCCTCTTCAAGTTGTACCTGATTTAATTGCCAATTTTCATTTGAGTCTACTAGGGAATGGAATTATTTTGTTTTTATTTCTTAGCCAGAAATGGCTTGGTTCTGAAAATCTTTTGAGAAGACATGGTGAGAAATTTATCACACATGGCATGATGGTGGAGAAAGGAAGAGAGGGCCCTCTCTCATTTCTTGTCAAAGTCTAGAAAATCCTACACTTGATCTTAGCCAAAAGACCGAGAAGTGGTAAATCTAGAGAATCCTAATGTGTAATGTGTTATCATAGGTGGAACACTGGAAGAGAAGAGTTAAAATTGAAAAAATGTGAGTAAAGTATGGAGTTTAGTAGTAACATATCAATATTGGTTCATTAGTTGGCAATGGGGAAGCTTTCTGTTCTATCTTCACAACTTTTCTATACATCTAAAATTATTATAAAATTTAAAGTTTATATACAAATAAATAAATTGCACAAAATTATCCCCATTCATGAGGCATGAATATGATCACAACAAGAAACACGAATGATTCTTATTAGTCATTTGTTACCCATACAATAAAGTGAGTTAATTCATCATAATTTATGTCAACCTAAATAACAAGCAGAGAGAGGCTTTTGAAAAGAAAATGATATTTATTCAGGAATAGGGCATTACAACAGAAATATATATGCCATAGTAAACTATGTGCAAATTCAGGAGATAAAAGAACATAAAGGTTTTTAAAGAAAAAATTAAGAAGATTACACAATTATTTTGAGATAAGTATCATTGGCTACAAGTATCAATAACAAGGGTTGTGCTAGTCCAAGGCTAGACAGGCTATTACTGGGCAGATGTCTTCATGGAAGTATATTTTTGAGTAAGATTGTGATGGCCTTTGTGCAAGGTTGTGGTTTTTGTGGTCTTTAATGATATTTTTTGTTATCAAGAATTTGTGGATGAGAAACCTCCCTTCTTGGCCTTCTCAGGCTATACTTGGCAGGGTTTTTTGGTTTTGTTTTATTTTGTTTTCTTAACACAAGTGACTCCATTTTGATTCTGATAATAGTCACATACATGAGTGTATTTTATCTGAAGAATAAAGTCTTACTCTTAGAAAACAGAACATCTGAAAGAAATTCTGTTGAACCTATTGGAAATAAAACTAAAGGTGCTACATAGCATAAATAAACACTGAAAATGTGCCCTAAAACAGTAATACTGTTCTGATTCAATCCATATGGCAAATTATTGCCACTAAAGCCAAGCTTAGAGAACATAGCATTAGGTTACTGAAATTTTGGGAGTGGAAGAGATTGATGATTATGTTTTCCAAAATACTTATCTGTATAAAATTGCAAGCACTTTACTCAATCAGAAGAGCTTACCATTGAGACTAAACTTATTCACATGTGGATCATTTAGTTTGACTATATTTGGTGACGAACTCTTGTCTCATATCAGCTTGTTAGTCAATGTGGGACAAGAAAGTATTTTGATCAGCATAAACCCAGATATCCTTCCCCCAAATTGCTTAAACAGAATGGCTCATTGATGGTGGATCAGGTATGTTATTTTCTTATGGAATGTGACTTCTATTAACTCAGGCAAAGAACATGAGCAGAACAAAGAAAGTCTACTATAAATGATCTGTGGAGAAAACTTTGCTGAGGTCTGACAGGCAAATTTCAGCAAAATTCTTCTACTCGCACTACAGCTAATTCCAAATCTCCCACTAGAGGACATTTTACACTATATTTAAAGCATCTCTGCAACTTTCTTTTGCTGTGATTTTTAGGCTGGCAAAAAATCTAAACATCAAGAGTGCACAGAAAAAAAAGGTTATTTTCCCACTGGGCCTATAGTTTTTGCCTTAAGTTTGATTTTCTAAAACAAAGGCAAAATGAACTTTGGAAACATTAAGTCTCATTTACTCGTTCCCAACAAGCATTCCTTAATGCTAAATATTTAGCTATAGGCTAAAACTGAGAGGATAAAATCAAAAATGGATTTAACAGATGTTGGGCATTATGCCAACTAATTCACATAATGACCATTGGTGCTATCATCCTTTATAAACGACAACGTTATAATAACAACAACTGCATAATAAAACTGAGAAAATAAGATATACAGGCACCTACCTCAGACATGTTGACTCACAATTTGTTTTATGGCTCTTATTTTAATTCAGCCTAAAAAATAATCATAGGCTGTCTTTCTGACTTGAGTTCTGTCAAGTAGCTCATTTAATTCAACCAAGAAGTAATGAATAATATTTTAATTTCCTTAATATTACTTTTCACAAATGCAATCTAGCCAAATATGTTTACCAATATTGAGTAAGCCTTGGAATTCTCCTATGGAAAGTTCAGCAAATGCGTTCATCTTCTACCAATAAAAAGCTATGGAGATTAAGCTCATTGATTTAAGGTTGTATTAAAATTGCTGAAAATCCCAGAAATTACCTTCCAAGCTGCTACCAGAAGCATTCAGAGAAACTGTGTACAGAAGTTATTGCTTTCTAAATGAAAGAGAAGTATCCAAAATTTTCATCCTACTTTTGACTTCCTTCCCAGCCTTACATAGGTAGGTTTTACAATAATTTATTTACTCATAAGCTGTTTAGTGAATAGTCATTGAGAACCTTCTATGTGATGTACAATAGGGAACCATGATAAACAGATGGTGACCTTCCAGCTGCATTACAACCAGCAAATGTCTAACAGTGAAAATAAGTAAGGTTAGTTCTTATCAGAGCTATTGGGACTTTAGTAATCAACACTATGCCTCATCTTTACTTTTCTAGTATTTTACTACTTTTATTTGCCTGGAACAAAATATTTCACAGCCTAAAATTTCTACCAAACAGCTATTTTATACTTAACAATAGGGGTATTAGGAGATAATATTGCCCTCTACTGGCAGATTCCTCAAACAAAAAGTATTGTGTTTGTTTTGCCATTTGTACCTTCTTCTTCATGCTTTTGAGACACAGTACATTTTGACATTAAGAGATTATAGAGTTTGCTTCTTATAAGTTAACATTTAGAATTCCTCCAAAATGTCTAGGCAATGGTGATAAATGTTTCATCAGTACTGATCAAAATACTTTTTAAAATATAGCTCCACCCATAGGATGTGAAAGTATTATCATAGAATAACAGTTCAAAATTCAGGGATATTGAGGATATCATAATCACATTTTAATTGAATCTGAATCTAATTATCCAAGACTCTCTAGGCTCCTATGAACTAGATTGCTCTGAAATTTAAATAATCTTTATCAACCCAGTCTCTCTCTTTTTTTTTTTTTTTTTTTTCTTTTTGAAATGGAGTCTCACACTATCACCCTGGGTAGAATGCCATGGCATCATAGCTCATAGTGATCTCAAACTCTTAGGATCAAGTGATCCTCTTGCCTTAACCTCCTGAGTAGCTGGCACTACAGGCGTGTACCACTATACCTGGCTAGTTTTTCTTTTCTTTCTATTTTTAATAGAAACGGGGGTCTGGCTCCTGCTCAGGCTAATCTTGAACTCCTGAGCTCAAGCAATCCACCTGCCTCATTCTCCCAGAGTTTTAGGATTCACAGGCATGAGCCACCACACCTGTCCCCTGCCTCTCTTTTTCACCACTGAGATATATGAATTCACTCCAGTTAAACCACAGATGTGTCATAAGATTTGGCGATGTGACTATCTCAGGATGTTTGTGTAAACTCTGAGTTTTAGATGATTCTGTGTTAATAGACTAAGAGACTTTATGAAATAAAGCTCTTTGTTAGTTAAAAAGTCTTGTTGTTTGGGACTTGCTCTATCATTACTTTTTCTTTTTTCTTTCTTTCTTTTTTTTTTTTTTTGCAGTTTTATTTTGGGTGGGGCCAGGTTTGAACCTGCCACCTCCAGTATATGGGGCAGGCGCCCTACTCACTGAGCCATAGGCGCCGCCCCACTCTATCATTATTTAATGGGTTTCACCTTACTGGTAAATAGATAAAAGCACAGAAGCTTTGGTCAGGACTTCAGTGAGATTGAAGGCTCTCTTCTTCTGTCTTTCCGTCTCTAGTACTCAGCACACTGTCCTATGTAGAACACGTATTTAAGGAAGGTTTACTGAATGGATAAATGGATTGATCGATTTCATTTACTAAGTTTAATCAAATAAGCCTATTTCTCAATAAAATGCATAGAGTAGAATGTGGTATGGTATGGTAGAAAGTTAGACAGACTTGTATTTAAATCCTAGCTTTGAAATCCGGCTTCATTTTTGGAAAGTCACCTAATGCATCTGAGCTGTAGCTTTCCCATCTGTAAAAATAAGAAACATGACTCTTTTTTCTTGTGTTGTTGTAGGAATTATGAGATAAAACATATAAAGTATTTGAGAAAGGGCCTATGTAATGCGTATTCACAGATTTAATTCTCCTCCCTCCCTTTCTTCAGGTAAAAGGTTAATTTCTTTCTTTTGAAGCAGTACTCTAGAAGAAAATTATTAATAGTTCATATCCACGTGGGGAGGAGAAGAGAGAGAATTTGTGGTAGTGGTACTAGTTGTTCACCTTTCACACTTTCTTTCCACTGCCAGGAATAAGAATGTGTGTGTACAAGCTCCTGCTTTACAGCTTTAAAGCCTCTGCTGACTTCAGAACAAGATAGCAACGCTGGATAAGACAGGTGGGAAATTGAGGGGAATTAATTTTATTTGCTCTCATTTTCCAGTTAAGTAAAAGTGAAGAGTTACAACACTTTTCTTTACATTAATGATTTACAGACATCAAAACTTTGTATAGGCCTCATTTCAGTCCTACCTTAGCCCCCATTCTAAAGCTAAGGAAACTGAGAGAAGAAGAAAAGGGAGCTGCCAGACGTGAGGAAGCCTGAGTTCTGACTTATCCAGGTCTGGTTGCCGACCGCACCCTAGCCCGTGTTTTCCCCGGGAGCTGCCGTTACACGTTCGCTCCTCGGTGCTCCCTGCCCTCCACGTTGGGCATTGCACCCTGGAATCAAGCCCTCTCCTCTTGCCAATGGGATTGTGGTCTACCAGTTGACGAAGACAACCAATCTATGGGTCCTGGAGCCCATTTCTTTTTTCTTTTTGTTTTCTCAGTGACTCACCATAAGACATGTGGTGAGTTGTTCAGAATTAACTACTTTTCCAAGGATTTAAAAGCCCAAATGCCCTTGGTGGTATTTTTTAACAGTTCTGGGAAGTTCTCAGTTTGTTTTCAATAGTAAAGATGCTAGTGTGATCAGAATGGAAAAGTTAAAGCTCTTTCCTATAGGTTACAGACTCGGAGTCTCCATTAGAAACAGCTGTGCCTGTAAGTTTTCTTCCATGATACATTTATTGACATTCTTGTTGTGTTGCCAGTGCTAGCTGGTGGCCAGCTGTTCTATTTTAATTAAAGAAACTCCCACACCATCAAGAAATGTTCTGTGCAAAGACATATAATACCTGTCTGCTGCTTTTCCTGTATCAGACATTTTCATGTCTAGACCCTAACAATATTAATTCAGTCTTACCCTTGCCATCCCACATTCCCTCCGAAAGTGTTATTAATCTGGGATGCTTGTGCCTTTAAGGGAATATCCTCCTGACATTGTACACAAAACGTATGGGGTTGTTTTTTTTTATTGTTGGGGACTCATTGATGGTACAAGAAACCATGTTACACTGATTGCATTTGTTGGGTAAAGTCCCTCCAAAATGAATGTTTTTATGAGATGAGCCTTTCAACAAATTTTCACATGGATGCATTATTTAGAAAAGGAATCAAGAAGATTGGCTATAAACAGGTGCCCCTTTATATGCATTTTTGGCAGAAAAAAAAATAATAATTATTTCTTGTCTTCGAGATATCAATAATGGGAGACTTCTAGGGATAAGTTAAAGACTAGATAAAGTAGGAATAAATCATCAGCCAAAAAAGTTAAATATAAATAGTATATCTGTTAGCAAGCAATAGATGATAAATCGCTTGAAAAGAGCAGGTTTACAAAATTGAAACTTTACTACCATAATTTTACCTAACCTAATTCCACATACTAATGATAAATGTATGGACAGATTTTTGAAAGAGGCTTTCAGGTAGGCAAAGGTCATCTTTAGGTTAATGAGTTCATGCTATATCCAAAAAGAAAGCACAGTGTAAACCTAATTTCAATACATTTACAATTTATAAATCAACTGATTATAGTTTAACTACATCCATTGTTTTTCTGTGTTTATCTTCTCAGTAGCCAAGAAAAGCAGCTAGTTCAAAGCCATTGTCCACCTTTCTTCTCTATCCTAGCATAGAAAGGGTCACAGAATTTCTAGATTTGCTTTACTATACCCAACACCACAATGAGATGTTGTATTGGCCAAAAATCACCAAGTTGTTCCTCAAATTTTTCTTCAAGCTGAGCATTTAATAAGAAATTCTTCTTGACTTTCTACCTACAGACTCCCTCCAATTATTCAAGGCACCCCATCCACACCCTTATCCTTTTTCTCCCTTCAACACTCCTCCCAGCTCTGTCTCTGCTCCCCACTCCCACCCTCTTCTCCCCACCCCCCAAAAAAGAGAGAGGAAAAAACTATTAAGTTTAAACTTTCTCTGGAGCCAGAGAAGTCAATTCAGGACTAACTTACATAGTAACTAAAGAAATACTCTCAAACATGGGCAATGAGTTTTGCAAACTCTTCATTCTATCTTCTCTATATTACTTCTATTTTCCTTTCTCTTAAGAATCTCCCGGTGATTTATAGCTTCTAAGAAGCCCTAATAAAAACCACTCTATCATTAAAGCCATCTCAAATCTAATGCATCTCACCACTTGCAATCAGACCAATGATAAAGTCTCTGAGAAACAATAGGAGTGGGGGAGGGACTAGAAAATCTTTACCCCTTTTCCCTTTTCCACCTTGAAAGACGAAAAAAATTGTTAGGTAAGAAGAAAGGGAAAGACAAGGAAACAGCAGCAAAACTCACGTGCTTATACACATAGCAGAGTGGGCAAAACTTTGGTAAGAAGAATAACTGAATGTTAAGATGAGGTCTGTCTTAGTCATAAAATGCCAATTTTAGCAACTTAGTTTTAGGGGGAAATGTTACACTTGGCTGCTTCTAGAAAAATCCCCATTTCTTATGCCTATAGATTTATTAGCATGATAATGGAACACAACCAGGCAGAAAAAAGTTACTGCTTTGAAGAAAAAAAAAAATACTGGTTCTATAACAAAATTGCAAACTTCGTTTTTTTTTTCAATGCCCGAGGCACTGTTTCCAGAAGCTTATTTAACCTAGGATTATGGATACATACAGAATATCAAAATAAAACTTTGAGTGAAAAATGTAATAGGGTTGCTTTCTTTTCTTTTTTTTTTTTTCTTTTTTTTTGAGACAGAGCCTCAAGCTGTAACCCTGGATAGAGTGCTGTGACATCACAGCTCACAGCAACCTCCAATTTCTGAGCTCAAGCGAGTCTCCTGCCTCTGCCTCCCAAGTAGCTGGGACTACAGGCACCCGTCACAATGCCCAGCCATTTTTTGGTTGCAGCCATCATTGTTGTGTTTGGTGGGTCCAGGCTGGATTCGAACCCGCCAGCTCAGGTGTACATGGCTGGCACCTTAGCCCGTTGAGCCTGTACAGGCGCTGAGCCAGGGTTGATTTCTTAAAAGAAAACTAGTCTTAGTGTGAGTTGCATGCTTGTCGTCCTCCCATGCTAAGATTCATTCTAACACATTCAAAATCTTCACATGGATTATGGACAAGTTGATAATTTGTTCTGAATTGTACTGTATTTCTGTTTTATGTCAAATCTAACAAAATTCAGTCTAGATGTAAACAAAACTCATCAAGTCTTTTAAGACTTCCTGAAATTCTATCTCCCCTGCAAATACTTTTCTTTTTTTTTTTTTTTTTGCAGTTTTTGGCCGAGGCTGGGTTTGAACCCGCCACCTCCCACATATGGGGTCAGTGCCCTACTCCTTTGAGCCACAGGTGCCGCCTGCAAACACTTTTTTTAAAAAGGAGGTAATATCCTGTCTCCTTACTCACTCCTCATTTTTTCAGTATGACATTCATAAATCTGATCCTGCTGTCAGCACTTTTAGGGAAATAACAGAGCTATGCCAGCGGCCAAAGATAGGCAAAGCACTGATTTCCTAAGGGCCTAGGGAGCAGGAGAAACAGAAATAGTTCTTTGAAGATAGAGACTATGTCTTACTCATGATTTTTATCAGCAGCACTGAGTATAGGGTTTGTGACATAATTGAATGAATTAATTATGCATTTGATTTAAATTGATTTTAAAAATCATGGGCTGGCACATATAAACATCCATCTTCCCTTGAGATGAGAAATAGATAAATAGTGGTTCCTTAATAAGAGATCCCAGATTCGCTAAAAATAAATCATGCCAGGATTCTATTCTGTACCCTGTCCTGATCTTCTTAGACTCAAAACATAATCAGCATGATAATCACATTTGCCAATATTATAAAATACACTAAATAACAGAATACAGATTTTACTTTATCTGAAAGTTCTGAAAAATGGACTATCCATTTGAAATGGACCAGCCATTTGAAATTTTACAAGAATACAAATGACTATATTTAGATACATGAAAACAAATTAACAACTTGAAATGAGGAAATCTGGACTCTGTTATATGAAAAATGTAGTATGGTGTGGCATGAAAAATTAGTGCAAGGGTTTCAATTGACCGTAACTCGGTATGAGCCAATAATATGAAGTGGCTAGTAAAAAGTTAATGTAGTCTTAGTCTCTTAGTCTTAAGAGAAATAATCTAGCTGGGTGCAATGGCTTATGTCTGTAATCCTAGCATTTTGGGAAGCTGAGGCAGGTAGATTGCCTGAGCTCAGGAGTTCAAGATCAGCTTGAGCAACAGCAAGACCCCGTCTCCAAAAAATAGCCAGGAATTGTGGCTGGCATCTATAGTCCCAGTTACTTGGGAAGGCTGAGGCAAGAGGACCGCTTGAGCCCGAGAGTTTAATGTTGTTGTGAGCTATGACACCACACTCTACCAAAGGCGACAAAGTGAGACTTTGTCTCAAAAAAAAGAGAGAGAGAGAAATAATCTATACCAGTTATAAGAGTTATAAGTTATATGCAAATAACCCACTGCATTCTGCATCAGACAGAATCCATCCATGCCCTCTGGTATGATACTCTAAGAGAAATGCTGACTAATTGGAGAGGTCCGAGAGGAGTATACCCACCAAGATGGTGAGAGGCTCCAAAGAATGCTTCGGAAAGCTGGGGCATCCAAGGTGAGAGAGAGAAACACTAACCTCAGGTTCGTTGTTGTTTCCTGGACCATAAGGACACCAAAGTGTAATAATCATAAGACTTGGTTTAAGACACATTCTCTTCACTGATCCATGAAGGTTCTTAATTATTTATTTTTATATGTGATTGTTTGCTTGTCTATTTTTAATAATGTACTAAGATTCCGTGAAACCAGCATCCAACAAGAAAACACACAATTTGACTTCTGCTTCTAGCAAAGGCCACAAGGATACGCTGGCAGACGGCCACAGAGATGATTCTCATCCCACTGGCTCTTCTTACAATGTGACATTGATACTCTACCCTTTGAGTGGTGGGGCCTACGTACTCTCCTTCTGAAACTGGGAAGACCATTGTAACTTCCTTGACCAAAAGAGTTTGGCAAAAGCAATACTATTCAACTAGGCCAGATCAATAAATATATCATGCCCTTTTGCCCTTCTCTCTTGGAATGTTCACTCTCAGAATCCTGCCATCATGCTCTGAGGAAGCTCAGTCTAGGCCACACTAAAAATCCATGTGAAAAGGCCACATCCAGGAGCTTCAGGCATCAGTAGCATGACTACCAGGCATCCCCAGATAATTCCACTCAGCCTTACCCTTTGAATCTTCCTAGCTGAGGTATAGACATCATGGAGCAGTTATTCCTTCTATGCCCTGTCCAAATCCCTGACCTATAGAATCTGTCAACATAATGAAATGATTATTTTATGGCACTACGTTTGGGGAGCAAAGTAACTTGGGTTATTTTTGGCACAGCAATAATAACCAAAGATCAGTATGTGGCTTTCTCCACTGCATTTTCACATCTCACCTACAGAAAATCACTGTCTTGTATCCTATAATTACATATGTATTCTTTACCTTTCATCTTACAGACTTAGGTCTAATCTTCACACAAGCCTAAAAGTGTATTTTTAACTGTAATTGTTCCTTACTTTATAAAAAGGTATCATATTTAATATTATTTTCAAATATTTTTTCATTTAACATTTTATTTGTAATATTCATCATGAATATATTTCAACGATTTTGATTGCTAAATAACATTCCATTGAATATACAGTAGTTGATCGTCCACTCTTCTGCCAAAGGGGTGTTGGGCTGTGACAGGTTTTTGCTAATGTAAATAGTGCTGTGATGAACATTCTGAATTACGTCTCAAAGAGTATTTATACAAGAATCGATCTTGGGAATATAAGAATGGAACTAGCAGTAAGTAGAATATATAAATGCTTGGTCAAACTTTTAAAAGAGTGTGGTAAGGAAGAAAACTACAATTAAGATCTGAAATAAAGAACTAGCCCAGGAGTCAGACGACTTGAAGAGGAATCCAAGGTTTGTAGCTCAAAGTTTGTAAGACCAGGAACGATTCATTGAATATTAATCAACAAGAAATTTTTGAACAAATTTAATTTGATAACATGAAATTCCTTTGCAAACCATGATGTTATGAAAATACGGCACTATTATGAAAAATAGATATATTGTTTTGTGTGTTACTACAGGAAAAAAAGATAATCAGCACCAAAGGATAGAAGTTATAGTTGACTCAGATTTGGACCACAGATAAAAAAAGGCAGGACAGGGAGGTTCACGCCTGTAATCCTAGCACTCTTGAAGGCCAAGGTGGGTGAATTACTTGAGCTCAGGAGTTCGAGACCAGCCTGAGCAAAAGCGAGACCCTGTCTCTACTAGAAATAGAAAAATTAAGGCAAGAGGATCGCTTGAGCCCAGGAGTTGGAGGTTCTGTGAGCTATGACACCATAGCACTCTACCCAGGGCAACAGCTTGAGACTCTGTCTCAAAAAAAAAAAGAAAAAAAAAATTAACCATTTAATCTACACAGCTTTAGAACAAGCTTCCTGCAGTAGCTGAGTTAAGATGGGTCTGGGGTATGTCTGATCTGGGAGGGTCTGAGAGCTCCCTGAAAACCCAGGTCAGACAGGTAAGAGTCACAAAGAGAGAGTGACGGGCTGGGCTTCAGGTCCGAGACATGGAGGACTGCTAGCTAAGAAGCTAACAACAGGAACATAAGTACTAGAACCTATTCAGGCAAATCATTTACCTCTTCTGGTTATACTGAGTTCCATAGGCTGAATTTTGACCCCCAAAAGATACATTGCAGTCCTAGCCTGTGGTTCCTGTATTGTGACTTTTAATGTAAACGAATTAAGAGGAGGTCACAAAGATGTGCCCTTCATCGAATTTGACTAGATTCTTAGCAGAGAGAAAGACCACCACGTGAAGAGACAGACACAGAAGGACAGCACCTTGGGGAGATGGAGACAGAGATGGAGTTATGCTGCCACAAATTAAGAGCACCCGGGGCTATCAGAAGCTGGAAGAAGCAAAGAAGGACCTCTCTCCCACTGGAAGTGTTAGAGGGATCATGGCCTTACCAACACTTTGATTAGAAACATCTAGTCTCCAAAACTGTGAGGGAATAAATTTTTGTGGTTGTAAGTCATCCAGCTTGTGGTAATGTTTTATGGCAGCCCCAAGTAACAAGCACACTGTGAGTCATAAAGAGGACAAGTGTACATGCTGTGAAATAAATATTTCCATTGACAGAAAATTCGGACATGATGACCTCTGATGATCTCGCCAGACTCCATGATTCTCCACACTCCCATCCAGTAAAATTTTCATTGCAATTGATGTGTAAAATAGATGTAGATTTCAATTCGTGTGCTAAAAAGGTCAGACCAAGACATCCAACACACACATTCATTATACCCCACAAACCTTAAGCCCGATGTGCTCAGCTTTCCAAAATAGCAGAGATGTCTGCATACTTTTACCCATTATAATTCCCCATTCCCTTCTGACAACATACAGGAAAGACACAATAGTAGACTAACTCCAATAGTCATTTGATGATAATTGACTGCAATACAAGTAAAAAACAAAATATGAATATTATGATGATTTGTGACTCTCAGGTCTTATTCCCCACCTCAAAAAAAATGGAAAAAGCAAGAATATTGGGGTATACAACTCCACTTTCTGAATTAAGGGCTGGGAGTCATAAAGCCCAAATTATTCACCTAGTCTCTGCACTATCTTATTATAAAGCTAGCTCATGATTTTCCAAAAGGTAGATGGTACCATTTGTTGGTGGGGCAAACATAGCCACACAAACCTTTTCCTCCCCTCCCAGGATGAAGACCACAAAGCACTTAGCTAGCCATGCCAAAAAATTTGTGCCACAAGACCCCCACCCTACCATAATGCTCTAGCCATCAGTGGAATCTTTCCACCTGCTAAGGGCCCATATAAAACAGTTCTCTACCTGTCCTTGGGCAATCACCATCTTTGGCTCTACCCAGGAGGGTCTTTATCACTTTCTTTAAACCTGGCCTGAACCTTTCCTATTGTCCTGTCTAGCCTCTGGGTATCCACCAGCAACCTCTCACCAATGAGACATTTTTCTCTATGTAACATTTATAATGCTGCAGGAAAGCATTTAATGGTACATTATTTACATCTCTGTTTAATCTATTTCCATTCAATATTTGCAAAGTTTTACATATGTCAGTACGCTCTTACTTCTGCACAGTCTTTGTTCGACTGTAAACCATGAAAGGGAATGAGACTTTATTTTATAGCTATTCTATGCCACAAGATACTTGCAAATTTTTAAATTAGAATAAATAAGTGCTTTATTGAAATGTCAGTATGTTTATCTTAACCTCCAACTAATAGGGCTTTTGATCCTCTTGTTGAGTTTTTGGGAGGAGTATATTAGACAACCAGGGCAAGGGACCAGTGGAGTGTCCAGCAATCAGTAAATAGCCACTACATATCAGCTCCAGGTTTAACACTGAAGCAATATTAAGAATTAATATTTGTGCTTTGAATATTAAATTAAATGTAAATATAATTTAATATTTAAATTAAATGTGCAATATAAAATTAAATATGCAAAATTTTAAAATTCTACCCCTGTAGCGATATGGTGAGAAGTGGCAGAGAACTTAGGTTAATGCACAAGCTTTGGAGCCCAACACTCTAGAGTGTGAACCATGGTTCTTTTAGCCGTGTGACCTCAAGCAAATTATCTAACTCCCTGACCCTTAGTCATCATGAAAGAGTTATTTTCAGGCTCATTAGAGATAGTATTTATAAACAGTAAGCATGTGATAGACAGTAGTAGTAATTGGCTTTGGTCCATATTGTCTCATCTCAATGGATTCCTCTAAATGCTTGCCATTTTATACACAACTCTAATTTTTATCTAATGATTTGAATTGTTTTCCCATATAGTCATATACATATTTATATGATATTAATACTATTTAAAAAGCGAGTCATTAATTTTTAAGTGTTTTAAATGCCCTGATAAGGGAAAATATTCAAAATTGAAAAAATGGTAAAAAATGTAGACAGTAAATTCTTTCAATATCATATATGGGTTGAAGATTCACCCAAGGGATTATCTAGAAAACATCATTATTTAATATGCTATTAATACCTGCTACTAATTAAAGCTCCCAGATCTACTGATATTACCATGAAATGTGTACATTTTTCCCAGTAAAAATACAAATCGTATTTGTTTTATGGAACAGATTATCCCAAAGGTTGTGGTTTATTGAACTATTAGGTATTAGCCAGATTTTTTGAATCTGAAATCTTATTCTAACATTCCTTTATTAAATTTATTGTAAATACCTAAGTCCTGCTTTTTAAACCAATCTTAACATTTTACTCATTTAACTGTATCAGAGGGAATGGCTTCAAAAAAGGTAAAAATGTTTTCTGTTTGTTTCTCTAAAACCTCCCTCATTTTTCATGGGAATTAAAACCTGCATCTGTGCCTCAAAAACCAGGCCATAGGCTTGGCACTGGTAGCATGGTGGTTATGGCCCCAGCCACATACAATGAGGCTGGAGGATTTGAACCCAGCCCAGGCCAGCTAAACAACAATGAGAACTGCAACAAAAAAATAACCAGGCATTGTGGCAGGCACCTGTAGTCCAGCTACACGGGAGGCTGAGGCAAGAGAATTCCTTAAGCGCTTGCCACAACGCCCGGTTATTTTTTGGTTGCAGTTGCCATTGTTGTTTTAGCTGGCCTGCATTGGGTTCAAACGCTCCAGTTTCAGTATATGTGGCTGGCATCATAACAAAAGGTTACTATGGAGGATGCTATGAGCTATGACGCCATAGCACTCTACCAAGGGTGACATAGTGACACTCTGTCTCAATAAAAACAAAAACAACAACAAAAAAGACCACATAGCAGCAGGTGAGTGGCAGGCAAGCAGGGAAAGTTTCCTCTGTGTTTATAGCCACTCTCAATTGTCACACCACTGTCTGGACTCCGCCTCTTGTCACATCAGCAGCATCATTAGATTCTCATAAGATCACAAACCCTACAGTGTTGTACATGCTCCTTATGAAAATCCAATTCCCTCACCTCACTGCCCCATCCATAAATTATCTTCCTTGAAACTGGTCCTTGGTGCCAAAAATGTTGGAACTACTGCTTTAAATCCACGTGCGTTATCATAGGCTCACATACCCAAGGCTTAGAAGAAACAAAGGTGTGGACAATTCTAATTTTAATTTAAAATTTTATGAATAATTTGTAGTCTAATGACCCATTTTTCTATGGACAAAAATAGTTGAAGTATATGATAAATTCAATAAGTTCAGAATAGGAAAAATAGAAAAGATAGAAAAAGGGTAATTAAACTCTTCATAGAAGGATTCTCAACTGTATAAAATAATTTATAAATGACTTTCTTTTAAGGAGCAAAACTCCCAAGTACACTAAATTTTTCTTTTTCTTCCTTTCTTTGTTTTTTTTCTCTTTCTCAATACAAATGCTTAAAGCAGTGTGGGTAGAATGACCAAGACTTTGGCACCCCTAGTGGTGTGTGACCTTAGAGAAATCTATTCTTCTCACTGGGCCAGGGTTTCCTTAGCCAAGGAATGAATACCTAATGAAAATCTTTAAGACATCCATTTCCCAGGGCTATCACCCTACTAGACTCTCAGCTATACTACAAGGCTGTAGTCACCAAAACAGCATGGTATTGGCACAAAAATAGAGACATAGACATTTGGAACCAAATAGAAAATCATGAGATGAAACTACTTCCTGATAGCCACCTGATCTCTGATAAACCGAATAAGAACATACACTGGGGGAAAGACTCCCTATTCAATAAATGGTGCTGGGAAAACTGGATATCCACATGTAAAAGACTGAAACTAGACCTGCCTCTCTCACCACTTATAAAAATTGATTCAAGATGGATAAAAGATTTAAATCTGAGGCATGAAACAATAAAAATCCTCAAAGAAAGTGTGGGGAAAACACTTGAAAATATCAGCCAGAGGAAAAATTTTATGAAGAAGACTTCCGTGGAAATTGCAACAACAACAAAAATTTAAAAATGGGACTCAATTAAACTGACCTACAGTTTATTTTCTATCCACAATATCCCATTCCTCCTTAATAAATCATGGTACAACTCTGAAACTGCTTGATTTCATTTTCACTCTACCTCCCTCCCTGTCACAACCTGTTTTCTTCCTTCCTGGGAAAGGAGGGGCGGGGAAAGGAAGACAGAGCCGATGGCTCCCACTGAATTATTCAACTGTACCAGGACATGCAATGTGACCTTTCCCATCATCCCAAATACTGTCTATATGTTATGTGGAGAGCAGAGGGGAAGAAGACACGTTATGTGTTCTACGTTCCAAGTTCCTGGAACTACTAGCATTTGGAATCAGTCCTAACACCACCAACCCCCAGAGAGGGTTATCATCACAAATTTTAAAAATCCATCCATTTATTCAACTTTCTTGAGTATAAGACCTTTTGAATGGAGTGCCATGGATGCCCCAATTAGGGAGGAAGAGAGAGTTAGGAAGGAACAAACAAGCCTAGAAGCAGGTTTAATGTTAGGCTCTACTTAAGATTTGGATAAGGGGATGCTATTTAAGGTTTCAGAGCAGGTCATAACTGGCCTTAATCTGTGCAAAATTTTGAAGGCAGTGCTGCAGATGAAGAATAGGTTGGAGGTGATGCAACAGTGAGAGATATGGGGTGGGAGTGGTGGTAAAGATTCGAATTTTAGTAAATGTTCACTCAGAGCCCAGGAAAATGCTGGCACTTTGTCAGTTGAGATCAGTTGGAGGGAGAAAAGAGGAGCTCACTTCTCTGATATGGAAAGGAGGAAGGGAAAGATGAGTATGTGAAAGAGCAGTGCTGAACCACTGCTTCATTCTTGGGGCAGGGACCTAGGAAGATGGACCATCCCTCAGTACCCTTCCTGGCTCCTTGTTTAAGAAGGAGTCTCCTCAAGAAGGAGTCTTCATCACCGTCTGAAACTTTTCATCTTGAGTCCAGTCTAAAGCCAGAGAGAAACAAGGTGCAAAGATGGAAGCCAAAAATGGAAGCCAAGGTCTCAGAGGAAGGGAACTGCCAGGTTCTACAGAAAGACGTCTGAGAATAGAAAGCATCAACCATGGCTTTGAGGAGCAAGTGTCTGTGGAAAGGGTGCTGTTTTCCCATCTTCTGGTGGGGAGGTCCAAGGAGGTTTTCCTTCCAGAAGGCAAGTCTCAGAAGCTCTGAGAAAATCCCTAAAGGAAAACAGAGTGGCTGGCCTGAAGCCCACAGGTCTACCTTCATCCTGGCACAGGAGCCAGGCTTGGTGAGACCATTCTTGAGGGAAGAAGGGTGTTCTAGGAATGAGAGCTGTGGAGTGTTTGCCCTTCCACTTCCTTTCCCAATCTGGGAAGAAAGAAGGTTACTTAACATCTATGTTAAGAGAGTCCAGAAGCTGGGAGTCGCATCTGCAAGGTTTGGTGGGACTGTGCTGTGGTGTGTCTAGGAGGAAGCCAAGGAAAACTCCCACTCTGTCCTCTTCTCCATGGCCATGAGAGGATATTCCTTGTTTGTTTGAAAGTCTACAGAGATTAGCAAAAAAGCAGGAGAGCAGGGCCTGCCCCGACAGCCCAACCTGGAGAACAGTTTAGAACTTTTTCTCTTGGCAGCAACACAGGGATCAAAATAAAGGTGAATCGTGCCTCTCGAAGCCACCTATAGTCCTTATGCAGAGACCACCAACACCAGCCAGAAACGGGCTACATCAGAATGAGCAGAGGAATTTTCTATCACTTGCTACCCACATGTGACTCTGACGAGCAGCATCAGTCTCACCCGGGAGTTATTGGCAATGCAGTCTCAGGCCCCACTCCCCCACCTCCTGAAGCTGAATTTTCATTTTATCAAGACTAGTAGAATGATGTGTGCATGGAAGTGTGAGAAACAGTGCTGTAAACTGTCTCTGTCACCGGTTAGGGGAGCAGAGCTTGCCCTCCCTCCTAAAAGCTGAGTACAGCAAGGCACTGTGAGGGCCTATAGGACTTCAGGGTCTAATGAAGGAGGGAAGGAAATCCCAAAGGGTAGGGAGAAAGAGAGTGTACAAACGTCCACATAGTCCCATTTATTTATTTTTGCTTCTCTAGCCTAGACTTTTGGTGTGATAGTCAAAAAATCATTGCCAAGGCCGATAGCAGAGAGTTTTTTATATGCTGACTTCTAGGAGTTTTATGGTTTTGGGGTTTACATTTAGCTCTTTTATCCATTTTGAATTGGTTTCTGTGCATAATGTAAATAAGGATCCAATTTCACACTTCCGCATATGGAAAGCCAGTTTTCTCAGCACCGTTTATCAAAGAGATTATCTTTATCCCATTGTATCCTCTTGGAGTTCTTATCAAAAATCAGTTGCCCGTATATGTTTGGATTTATTCCTGGGCCCTTTATTCTGCTCCATTGGTCTATGTTCTATTTTTGCGCCAATATCATCCTGTTTTGATTACTACAGCTATTTAATATAATGTTAAATCAGGAAGTATGATGCCTCTGATTTTGTTGTTCTTGCTCAATATTCAGGGTTTCATACAAATTTTAGGATTGCTTTTTCCATTTAAGAAGAATGCCATTGGCTGGTTCAATATACGTAAATCCATAAATGTAATTCAGCACATAAACAAATTAAAAAACAAAGACCATATGATTCTCTTTATCTTTCTTAAGTGGCAGAAAAGCCTGGTGTAAAAGCATGGCACTAGACGACGGAGGCCTTGGTTGGGGACGTGTGACCACCAGCTGTGCAGACAGAGGCCTTGGTCGGAGACGTGCGACCACCAGCAAGCGGCGAGGCGGCTGTGCTCCCCTCTGCACACACAGACGGGGTGATAACAGGTCGGCTCAGAGCGCAGCCGGGACACTCAGCGGGCTCCACGTGCCAAGCTCCGAGAGAAGGCTGGACGCGTCCAGCACCACAGTGGGGTGCCCCACCTCCCACCTCCTCGTGATGTCACGGTGTATCTCTGACAGTCTTTCTCACTCTCCTTCACACTCGTGTGCAAACTCGCTGGTCTTTCTTCTCTCTGTCTTTATTTTTTAACGTAACAAGTAATTGTTTGAGTTCTTCACTCTTTTTTTTTTTTAACAAGATTCATTCTTTTCATTAGTTACCTATCCCTTGGCAATCTCATCAAAATTCACACGTTAGAAAACCAAGTTCACTTAGATATGTGCAGGCATGAGAGAAACACTCAATTAAATTCAGGAAAGGGGGGACTTGGTAAGCCACCACCTAACAGGTGCAACTAGGGACGGCGCGCAGGTCACCACTGCAACTCAAACTTCACCTTACGAACGCACACAGCAATGGGACCTGCTGTGGGTGCCCTCATCTCACTCTGAAATGAATTAAAAACCAAGAACATCTTTGGTGACACACTCCTCTGCTGACTCGTGACTCGCATATCAACTGCCTTCTTCTCCACACGTCTACTCGGATGTGTCAAATAAAACCTGAACTCAATCTGTCTCCCCGAACTGGTGACACTCAGGTTTTCCCCTCTTGGTAAATACACCCAGCAGTCAGTGAAGCTGGGAATTATCTGGGTCTCTCCTGTCACATTCATCCTTCAAATCCAGGGTCCTAAAGATTAGACTTTCCATATCTTTTTTCGTTTACTATTTCAAAATGTTAATTAGAGGGGTACGTGTGTTGTGTTTTTGTTACGTGCATATCTTGTGCTACATATAAAGCTTAAGTCGGGGCTTTTGGTATGTCCGTCACCAGCATGGTGTTTACTGAACCCAGCAGGGAAGTGTCACCTTTCTGCCCCTTTCCCTTGGCTTCTCAGGCCCTTTCTATTGCCTTGTGCCCGTGGGTACCCACTTACTAGCTCAAGTCTACTAGTGAGAACAGACGTATTTGGCTTCCATTTCCGAGAAGCTTTTTAGGATAATGACCTCCAGATTCATCCAAGTTACTACAAGTGACATTATTTTGTCCTTTGATGACTGAGTAGTACTCCACATATGTACAAAATACACACACAAACACGTTTCGTTAATACACTCATGAATTGACGGGCACTTGGGTAGATTCCACATCTTTGCAATTGTGAATTATGCTGCAATAAACATTCAAGCTTGGATGTCTTTTTCCTAAAATGACTTCTTTTCCTTTGGGACACCTGGAGTGGGATTGCTGGATCTAATTATTGGTCTACAGTTAGAGATAGGGCCTTGCTATGTTACCCAGGCTGGTCTTCAACTCCTGGCCTGAAGCAATACTCCCTTGGTGGCCTCCCCAGGTATGGGACAGAGGCACAAGACACCACCCAGTCTGAAGAATACTCATTCATTTCACCATCTCAGGAGGTCCTCTCTACACACAGGCTCTACTCCATGACCAAATGTAACAAAATGATTTTATTTGTTACCTATATCTTATTTATACTCTAATGTACATCTAGTATTTGAAATGTTTTTCCCTAAAAAGAGGATGTTTTAAGTTATGGTGACTACACAGACTCTACTGATTTTCTCCAACCACAAAAAGGAAACAGGCTAGAATTGTATTATTTTACCTTCAGAATGGGCAGAAATATTTCAAACGTCAGCCTTCTGAAGACTTCCCAAATGAATAACAGTGCGGTTGGTTTTACTAAAAAATAAGAAGAAACTTACAGCCTTTCTTATTTTGTGACTCTCCCCCAGCCTTACTAACAAAATGAATTATGTTGTGACCTCGATGTTCTGATGTCAAAGATCCTAAATATGGTGCAGATAAAAAATCAGATGACCTTTCCTGGGAATGTTTTCCCTGTTATTCTTATATGATTTTTTTTTTTTTTAAGGGATCTGGACAGTTCATTTGGATGGCCACAAGAGAGCAGTAAGAAATTAAAGCTTGGGAGGATGACTCCCAGCCACACTTACGTGTGCTCTTTGCTATTAGGAAGAATTGAAAGACAAATTTACTTGCATTTGTTATTAACAATACAGTGTAGAATTTCTTTCCCTTTCTTTTTTAAAAAGTAATTTAGGAAGGACAACATAGATAGCATCTGTAAATTAAGTGTAAAGATCCTGAAGTTAGCAGTTTTAGGAACCTCAAGTTTGTATGTGAAAATTGAAAAAGATGATAGTGGTGGGCAAAGAGACCTCTCAAGAGAGCCCCCAGCACCTCCCACAGACCCCACAGGGAAGGTACGTGACCCATTGTCAAAGTCCCAGGGAGGAAGATCCCAGCCTCTCTTTTCAGAGCATGACCAATTCTTTAAAAAGTTAACCATTATTTTTCAATGTCTGTGTCTATTCTCTTGTGCTGTAATTTAGCTACTGTTTTAAATAGTACCTGGGAATTGGACCCTTCTCAAAAGTCCATCCCTCTTTCCTTATGTGTCCCTGCCTTTTCTACACACACAAACTTTACCATTTTTTAATTGGGATGCTGGCTGCTGTGAATTTTATAAAATGAATTTAAAAATCATGAATTTGCATGACTAGCAATAGCCTTAATATATGAGATGCTATTAGAAATCAGTCTTAAAAAAAAAAGATTAACAACCAGTAGAAAAATACACAAAGGATGTAAGCAGCTAATTAACAAAATCAGAATCACAGTCAATATTCTTGTACAAACCAAATTTGTTCACACTTCATAGTAAACTAAGAAATGTAAATCAAAATGGGATTTTTATATTAATAGTTAAGCACAGATTTAAAAACACTACGATGTCCAGTATTAACAAGAGAGAAAAGTCACTCATACACACTGAGGCATATGTTAGGACAACTTTCATGAGGTCAATTTGGAAACATATATTAAAAATTTTAAATTTTTTAAATATAAGTTTTTAAAAAATATAATTTTTTAAAAAATTAAAAATTTTTTAAATATAAGTTTCCTTTTACCTAACAATTTTACTGTGAGGAATTTATTCTAGGCAAATATAAGCATAGATTTTAATGGTAAGAAAAATGGAAAAATAATTTGAATTGTCTGAAGAATTAGTTAAATAAAGTATAGTCATACACACAGGTTATTATGAGGGCTCTTAAAACTACTATAAACACATATTCATTGGCAGTGAAAGCCCGTGGCACATTCTAACTTGAAATAAGGTTGAAAACATCATAGTTGGTATGATTTCACTTGGGAAGAAATTGCAAATGACTGTATAGAAAAATGTCTGGGAGACACACACAAAAACAGCGATTATGTCTGGGCAATGATCTTGCTGATGACTTTTTTTCTTTTTTCTTTAGAACTTCCTGCAGAGTCTGAGTTTGCTTTGGGGTTCTTATTTTAACAATTAACATGTGTTACTTTTAAAATCAGTAAAACCACAAAAAATTATCTTTATGTTAAAGAAGAAATCTTCAGACAATTTTAAGAGTTAGTTTGGTAAGTCTGTAAGAAGCCTGAAATTTAATCTCCATGTACCAAGTTGCAATGAAAATGGTGTCATTTTCATAATAATGGGAAAGAAACACATATGTCAGCAAGCACCATGTATCTGTGGGCCGTCTCTGTGTACAGCTCATATAACTAGGGGAAGTTTTTTTGAAAAATACATTCAAATGAATTTTTATACTTCATAATGTAAAAAGCTTTTTGAAAATTTATTTTTGAAGAAAAAAATTCCCTTACATCCCCTTATCCTTTAGCAAGCCAGTGACCACACATCCATCCTATTTCATTTTTTTCTAGATGTTCTAAATGACCATATTTGTATTGATTTCTAGGCCTATATTTAACCTATAAGATATAATAAATATCTTTCAGAAAGATATATAATATAATTAACATACTAAAATCAATCAATTTTAATAATTATCAAATGATATAATTAATTAATTTAATAATAATCAATCATAATAATTAATATTCAATAATCATTAAACAATAATTAATCATAATAATTATTTTAATTATTATGTTCTATCAATCAATATAATAGTTTAATAATTAATTATCAAATAATGTAATTAATTAACTTAATAATATAATACCTTTCAGAAAGATCGTTACTTAAGGAGTATTCTGTGTAGCTGAGACCCTTTTGCACAATGATAAATATCACAACATTAAAAAGCTTTAATTACTACAGATTTGGAAAAGAATACTATGTTTCTTAGTATAAGCTACTAACTTATTTTTGACCATGCTCAAATTATTTATATGATTTTTTAAAACTATCAGCTACTCAGTATTTTCTATTAACTTAGTAGTAGATTAGACCTCAAAACAGAGCTGCAAGACAGATACTATTATCCCTAATTTAAGGTGCCAAACTGATGGGGGCTCAGGCCCCGCCCACGAGTAATGTGTCTGGACTGGGAGGTCCCCCCACACACGGCCGGGTCCCACGGCTCTTCTCTCTATGGCATTTTTCAAGCATTTCAGGCCCATTTTCATCCTGTCACCTAGCTCTTCCTCACGGGGGGAATAATATTTACAAGATAGCTTTGGAGAGCAACATCTCAGTGCTTCAAACTTCCCCTTGGCTTACTGTTGTATGAATGGAGATCTGGGCCCAGGGACCAGGTCAGAGCCCTGGCCCAGCTCGCCGCCCGACCCGACCGGAATCGTCTTCAGTAATCGTCTGCTTCTTGCCCTTTGTGGTTCCCTGTTTGCACACACAGGATAGGTGTCCCAGTTATGCTCATTACATTAGTTGGTTGTAACACCCCCCTACCCCAAGAATATGTTAATATGTTTTATCCTTCCTAGAAAAGGAAGTAAATGCCTCTGCTTTATCCATCATATCTGACAATATCCTCTTCAGCAGCCAGTGAAAGTGAACTTGATAGCCAAGCATGTAGCCGTTCTGAGTTCCGTGGCCTCCCAGCTTAGACACAGGGAGGAGGGTTCTGCAGTGGGAAAGCATCGCCACAAATGATGAGCAGGTGCACCGGGCGTGTCCCGCCTTCCCGCTGGCTGACTTTAAAGAGGAATTGTTCACATTGCACTGGACTTCACCTTCTTTCATAAAAAGGTTCCTTAAACTTTGAGAGTCTCCAGTTCTTACTGCGATCTCTCCTTCTCCCCTTTCTTTCCTATTCCCTGACCAGCGCCCTCCTACTCCACAACTTTAGTTTTTACAAGTCTTTAAGTAGTATGTTAAAATGCAAGAGAAGAAGCTTGAACTTTAAGAAAATCCAAGAGGAACCAAAAAGAGCAAAGACATTTGAACAGCACATAGGCAACAAGGTAAAGAGGAAGGTGCTGAGGAGGGAAGAGGTGTGGGGGTGCTAGAAACACACAGAGCTTCTCTGCTTTAGAAGAGGCCTCTTACGTTCATCGGGGAAGGAGGAAGCAAGAATACCGGCTCTATGTGCGTAGATATGGTGCAATGATACTTAAAAAGTATCATCTTTGGAAAGATGTTCCAAAAAAAAACTGTAAGGAGTTTTTTCCTCAGCCAACTTAACCCTCACATTCCAGGAATCCCTGAGAGGCACCTTGCTGACATTGAAACAGGAGGATTCATCACTGATTTTTCTCTATCAGTGTTTGGAACCCTGGTGTTTTTCGTAGAGTTGATCAATTGAACAGCATGTGTAAGGTTGCTCAACTTAATGAAAATAAAATGTCAGATTCCAATCCTGATGACGCCGAGTAAGCCCCTGGCCTGTGCTGGGTGCTCCTTCCGGGCACCATGGGGGACTAATAAATGCAGGGCTCTCCTGAGAATTCCGGCAACTGCGGAAACAAGTAGGTGAAAGTTAGTGGTCTGTGGAGTCACCTGCAGTACACGGAGATGCTGGGGACCGTCCTGAGCGGCTCGTCGAGTGAGCTGCAGTGCCCTGAGATGCTGGGGACAGTCCTGAGCTTTTTTCTGCCTAGGAGGGGCTTTGGTAAACATAATGACTTAGTCTTCTGTACACCCACTGGGTGGCTACGGTGAGCCAGCCTGAGTAAGGTGAGGCTCGTCCCTCGAGCAGCACACATTCTTATACAGGAAGACAAGAAACACACAAGTGAGCCCAAAAGGTGACTAGGCAATGTCAGAGACCAGTGAGCACTCGAAAAGTAAAAGGCAGCGTGATGGTGAGTCCCTGGGGAGTTTCTTTAGATAAGGCAACCCAGACAGAGTTCTCCAGGAGGTGACATGATGCACCTTCAAAGGGTGGATGAGAAGTCTGTGATGAGGCAGGAAAGAGTCTTCGGTAAGATAAGGCAGCTTGCAGGTCTCAAAACAGAGCAGGAGGCGGCCAGGCCTGCAAGGCAGTACGAACTGTGAAGAGGCGTAAGAACTGAGACCAGAGAGATGCACAGCTCAACCCAGCTCACAGCAGGAGCTTTCTCTCTGTCTGTCGTCTCTTTAGACAGGGTCTCGCTCTGTCACCCAGGCTGAGGTGCGTGGCACAATTATAGCTCACTGCAGAGACAAACTCCTGGCCTCCAGGGATCCGCCCTCCTCGGCCTCCCAAGTGTTGGGATCAGAGGCCAAGCTGGGGTGCCTGTCCCCCTCGGGCTTTTGACGTTACAGAGAGGAGTGTGGCTGTTGATCAGTGTGATGAGAGGTCGTCAGAGGGTTCCAACAGGAGAGAGGAACCGTTTGCATCCAGTCCTGACGGAGAGTTCAGGATTCTCTGTGAGGACTGAACTCGAGGAAAACAAGAGTTAGAAAGAGACAACTGAGGACACCGGTGCGTTGGTCAGGGGAGCAGAGAGGGCGCCAGGAGCCAGCGCCACCTGCGATCTGCAGCAGGACGGCGCTTCTTCTGGTACGTCTGCAGTCTGTAGCAGGTTAGCAGGCTTCCTCCGAAAGATAACCGTATTTTCTTTCTCAAAACACAATTAAAGTACAAAACAGACGAGCCGTGGCTTTACCCTAGAAAACATTCTCGCGTTTCGGTGCGTTCATTAGGACTCTTTTCCAACTCAGGCGTGCACCTGCCTCGAGATGTGGCTAATGCTGCCTTCCACTCTCCTCGTCCAAACAGCCCGCGCCCAAGGCTCTCAGTGTCCCCGTCCCTGCAGGCCAAGAAGCAGAGGAAGGGGCAGCAGGAGCCTCGTGTGACCCTGGAAGATGAGGGGCGGCGAGGCTACCAGGACACCGGTGCTGTCTGGATTTCGATAATGCTGTAATCAGAACCACATTGCTTCATAACGGGAGATGTGGGCTTCTAAGGACTGCGAAGTGGAGATTTACCAACTACCTAATTATGCAGAGAAAATGTCAGACTGCGATAGCAGATTTTTGCACTCCTGTCTGCTGAAGAGCAGAGGTTGGGGCCACTGCCCAGCGTGAATCACGAAGCTCACGATTACCCCGGCTCCACATTTCAGTAAAGAGTTTTGATTAAATGTGCCAGATATTGTTCAAAACACAAAGAAGCCTGTTCATAAACACCGGGCTTTACGCGGATCCAAAAGCACATGTTTATTTGTGTGGTCAGTGGCCTGAATAGTTTAAGAATCATGTAAATAATAAAGTCAAACTACTTTATTTGGTTATGAGTGAAATTCATGGCCCAATAATCAGACACATTTGTGGGCTGTTACATCTGCACATCTGCTATTGATGAGGAAAGGGTACCGTGCACACGTGAGAGAATTTAGAAAAACTTTTCAAAATGCAGATATTCTTTTCTTCAAAATAAAAGAATGTCTTCTTTGCTCATGAATACAATTAGAGAAGAATCAGTTTCAACAAACAATGGCCATCACTATTGCTTAGCTATGCTTCCAAGTAAAAATCACCAAAGCAGTTCCAGACCACTCAGACCTGGAGTGGAAACTGTTTCTAATCGTCAAATATAATTAGAATACTTGGATGATTTCTGAGATTTCACCTTTGGAGGAAAAAAGGAGGTAAGTCTTTACTTCTGGAATGAAACAATAGTGTTTCTCCCCCATTTGAACCCTCCCAGAAACAAAACTAAACTTGAAAAGGAGTTTTCAGTCTCGTGGAATAAAGTGTGCAATCATAAGTAGTGTTCAGGATACGTACTTGTGTCCTTGAAATGTTCTTTAATTTGTTTGTGAGTCCTGCATGGTCCCTCTGACTGAGTAAACTTCTTTGGGTACACCTCTGCTCCGCCGCCCGTCTCCACCTGCAGTCCAGAACAGAACACTGCTCCCCGCAGAGACCAGAGCCCAGGCTGAAGTTGTCACAATTTTCAATTTTTGAAAAGTACTGAAACAAGATGAACCGTCATCCTTTTCTGTTGCCCTGAGGCAAAAGTAAAGCCCAACTAAAGACTTATTCCATTGCTGATTTTTGGCTTTTAAAGTCACAGAAGTCTATTTGTATAGTCTATATTTCTTTTCCTCAGATAAAATTGGAGAGAAGTTGAAATTGCCATGTCAACAGCTAAAATCCCTTGCTGACTTCCAGCGAAGTGTGGCTGGTCACCCGTGTGGCCCAGTCCTCTTCAGCACCAGCACTTTCTCCCAGAGCCTGGGTGAGCCCCGCCGCAGAGCTCACCGGCCCCTCTTCCAGGCGGAGGAGAGCTGGTCACGGAGATAAAACCCTTTTGCTCTTCCTGACCTCTGTGCAGACAGAAGTGAGCTATTTTCACATGGTGATAAACATACGAACAGCTTCTCATTTGTGTTGCACTCTCTTAATAACCTGCAGAGGAAAGAGCTGAGGGGAATACCAGGACTGTCACAGAGCCAAGACAAGGTAAAACACAAAAAGAAGGAAAAGCAGGGCAGCTCGTTGGCACCACGTACATGTTCCCTCCATGAGCTAAGTGATGCGGTGGAGTCGGTGACTAGATGGTCACGTGAGAAGGCAAAGTGCCCGGTGCTCAGGCCCTCGGGCTGGTGTCACTGCTTCTGTCTGTGAACTCAGCTCACAGGGGGGACTCTGGCGTTGCTAATAAACAGAAGGCCCAGCCCAGATGGGTCGTCTGACTTTGATTTGAATCAGCTGCACATGGTGATGGGGGTTTGTATCCGACTACTACAAAATGAAAGTGGAAAACAGTAGCTTTGGTAATTTTTAAAGAAAGAAAAGTTATAATCAGGAATATGTTTTAAAAGCAAGTTCTAACTTGAACACTGCTTATTTGCAATCTTACGAGTAAATATAAATCCAGGTTAAAACAAGGCCAATATTTGAGAGCAGTTTTCATTAAGAAATCTAAACCCTGGCCCGGCGCCTGTGGTTCAACGGGCTAAGGCGCCAGCCACGTACACCTGAGCTGGTGGGTTTGAATCCAGCCCAGGCCCGCCAAACAACAATGACGGCTGCAACCAAAAAATGGCCAGGCTTTGTGGTGGAATTAGAAATAATAGTTAAAATAATAGACTTGATTTTAGTATTCAGTACTATAAATTATTTCAGTCTTCTCAAAATCTTTCCAAAGATCCCTCGAAATAGACTGGCTATAACCTCACACTTTAAATAGAATCAAACACATATTCTGGTAGGAAGAGAGACTGATTTGGATATTTGCACTAAGTTGTATGAGACAGGAAGCTAGTTCTCTCCCAAATTTGAAAGTTTAATAATGTGTCCCCCCCCACAATTAATTACAGGATCAACATTATCAGTACTTGATAAAAATGTTTGATATAAATAAAATTAAAATATTAATAAAAAAGTTACTTTCAAGAAAATATTATTTAATATTACTGAATTATTCACATAGGCATTTTGTTCAGTATGATCCTTTATTTTATTTGAAATGCTAGGGTGATTTAGATTTATCTAACACCCCAAACCAGAGGTAAATATATTTATAAGCATTAACTGTCAGTTAATGTCATATAGCATTATGTCAGTCCAGAGCTTGTGAACAACAGTTCCTGTCATGAAAAGAGGGCTGGAGCAAAACTGATTTAAACCAGTAGAAGAGGAATGGTTGTTCTTATATAATTGCCAGTTATCTGCTTTCCAACAAGATCCTGAAGAATATTCCGTTTTATTTGAATGTTTATCCTCATATTGTTTTGATTACTTTCCTTTTTCCATTACTACATTCACACTTTTAACCTGGAAATTATGAGTAATAATCCTTGTTCAACTTTGGGATTGGGAACGGCCTACCTGGGTGACGGCTACTTTTGCATTTATTGCCAACTGTTTGCAATGATCCCTGCCCTGACCCTGTGCCAGGATAAGAGATATTTGTGAAATAAACAAAGGTAAAAAAAATCCAAGAAGCAATGGCCTGTCTTGTTTTTGTACTTACTTTGTGCATAGAAGACATTTTGCCTAAAGATCCAAAGTTTAGATTTATTTTAAACACACAAAAATCATATTTTGGAATAGATCCAGTGAGTTCAACTGTTTCTCACTATTCTGTCATACATAGTGTCTGCATGAACTGGAAAGATTCTTTATATTTGCTGTGTCTGTGTTTCTTTTTCTTTTTTTTTTTTTATTGTTGTGGATTCATTGAGGGTACAAGAAACCAGGTTACACTGGTTGCATTTGTTGGGTAAAGTCCCTCTTACAATCGTGTTTTGCCCCCAAAAGGTGTGGCACACGCCAAGACCCCACCCCCCTTGCTCCTTCCCTCTCTCTGCTCTTCCTTTCCCTCCCCTCATTCTATCTCTCTCTGCTCTCTCCTTCCCCCACCCCCACGGTGTCATTAATTGTCCTCATATCAAACTTGAGTACGTGGGATTCATGCTTCTCCATTCTTGAGATGCTTTACTAAGAATAATGTGTTCCACTTCCATCCAGGTTAGTACAAAGGCTGTAAAGTCTCCATTTTTTTAATGGCTGAATAGTATTCCATAGTGTACATTTACCACAGCTTGTTAATCCATTCCTGGGTTGGTGGGCATTTAGGCTGTTTCCACATTTTGGCGATCGTAAATTGAGCTGCAATAAACAGTCTAGCGCAAGTGTCCTTATGATAAAAGGATTTTTTCCCTTCTGGGTAGATGCCTAGTAATAGGATTGGAGGATCAAACGGGAGGTCTAGCCTGAGTTCTTTGCGAGTTCTCCACACTTCCTTCCAAAAAGGTTGTATCAGTTTGCAGTCCCACCAGCAGTGTAAAAGTGTTCCCTTCTCTCCACATCCACGCCAGCATCTGCAGTTTTGAGATTTTGTGATGTGTTTATTGCAGCTCAATTTACGATCGACAAAATGTGGAAACAACCTAAATGCCCACCAATCCAGGAATGGATTAAAAGCTATGGTATATGTACACTATGGAATACTATTCAGCCATTAAAAAAAATGGAGACTTTACAGCCTTTGTACTAACCTGGATGGAAGTGGATCACGTTATTCTTAGTAAAGCATCTCAAGAATGGAGAAGCATGAATCCCATGTACTCAAGTTTGATATGAGGACAATTAATGAAATAGATTAATTAGTCTTTTCTTAAAAAAAAAAAAATTAACCAGGCATGATGTCATGAAGTCCTAGCTACGTGGAAGGCTGGGGCAGCAGACTGCTTGAGCCCAGGCGCTTGAGGCTGTAGTGAACTATGATCGTGACACTGCGGTCCAGCCCGGGCGACAGAGAGACACTCTGTTTTTAAAAAGAAATCAATAATTAAATTAAAACATATTAAAATCCAGTATTAGTCCTACCTCCTATGTCATAGCAGTGGCTTCATATTTCACTTGATAAATATTTATTATTTGTTATTCATTTCAATGAATATTTCACTTGATAAATATTTATTATTTGTTATTCATTTAAAATTTTACTTATCAGATGCTATAAAGACTTTGAAGAGTAAACCACATGCATTACACGTGCTATTTTATGTGTATGATGTATACTTATTAACATTATTTTAAATACAAAGAAGCATTTTGTTTTTGCCAAAGGACCGTGTTCTGAAAGATTTCTCAGTCTACACATTTAGTGAGCTTTTGTTAAAATAAAATTTACAATTTAGGTTAAAATAGCATTTTCAACTCATTTTCCAGCCTGCCTTTTTCAACGCATTAATTGAGAAAAAGAATAGAATATTGCTATTAATATGAACAGATAAAGTTCTGTGTTGTTTTCTTTAGGGAAAGAAATAATTACCCATAAACATCTCCTGGAATTAAATTCAACTCAAGCTTGTGTTACATGCCTACTGTAAAAAGTTCTCAAACTTTTCACGTGTTAGAGGAATGTGAACAAATGATATAAATGTATTTAGCTTTAAAGCTCAAGAGAATTTTACATCTCCTCTCTAATACAGCTGAGCATTTAAAAATGTAATAATAATTTTAGAGAGAGCTAAAAATTCAGCAAAACCGTTACTAGAAGGAGTTACGCTATGTTTATTCTGAGGCTTCAAGTCCAGCACTCTAGGATGATAAGATCCTATGCTAGTGAAATAAGCAAGGCATAGAAAGACAAATATGCTTGATCTCACTTGTATGTGGAATCTGAAAAGGTTGAACTCAGAGAACTAGAAGTAGAACAATAGTTACTGAGGCTGGAGTGCGTAGATGAGGGGGTAGAATGGAGTGATGTTGGTTGAGGGGTACAAGTTTGAGTGAGACAGAAGGAATAAGTTTTTGAGATCTATCGTACAACAGTATGACTAGTTAATAATATACTATTTATATCAAATTTGCTAAGGGAGGCTCGGAGCCAATAGCTTAGTGAGTAGGGCACATACACTGAGGTTGGCAGGTTCGAGCCCAGCCCAGGCCTGCTAAACAGCAATGACAACTGCAACCAAAAAATGGCTGGACATTGTGGCAGGCACCTGTAGTCCCAGCTACTCGGGAGGCTGACGCAAGAGAATCACTTAAGCCCAAGAGTTTGAGGCTGCTGTGAGCTGTGACGCCATGGCACTCTACTGAGGGCAACATAGTAGAGAGAATCTGTTTCAAAAAAAAAAAATTGCTAAGGGAATAAATGTCAAACATCTGTACATGTACATGACATAACTAACCACTATTACATTTTTAAATTAACCACAAAAAATGATAAGTAAATGAGGGGATGGATATGTTAATTAGCTTGGTCTAATCATTCCACATTGTATATGTATGCCATATTATTGCATTGCACCCCACAGATAAATACAACTATATGTTGTCAATTAAAAATTGACCAAAAAATAATTTTTTAAAAAGAATTAGTTACCTACCAGATACAATGGATATGAATAAGAAATGGTCCCTGTGATAGGGGAGTTTGTAGTGTTGTATGGGAAACAGACATAGAGACTATGGCCTGTAATTCTCAGTAGGAGGAAATACTAATAGTGTGGTATGAAAATGTAGTAGAAGAGGGATTAACTAATTATGGCTGGGAGAGTCAGGGCAGTTTTCATAGAGAAGGTGCTTCATTTGAACCTTGAAGGATGAGAAATATTTCCTTAGGTAAGGAAAGAGACTTGAGATTTGAGGGACGGGAGGACAAAGGTCCAACAGCAGGAAGGTGTTTGATGGAAGGCATGAACCCCGATCATCTGCATATGTATATGACATAACTAACTGCTATTAGATTGTACTGGAAATACTCCAAAATACAAGCAAATCAAGTTAAGTTCAGCTAGTCCAATAACAAGCTGTCACAAGTAGTAAAATCGTATCTACCCATGTCTGACTGTCTACAGGAACAGGTGATGAGCCCCACCCGGGAAGCCTCGGCCAGGTTCTGACTATGAGAGCAGCTACTGAACATGTTGGGAGGGGGTGATTTGCGGAGCTCATGGGCTGGGGCTAGTGAGAGATTCAAAGTAAGGTCCCACAGACAGAACTTGATCAAGATACCAGAGGCAGGCTGATAATCTGGCACTTACTCAAATGGTTTTTTTTTCACTATTCCACACTTAAATGAAGAGAGACTAATCTCTGCAGAAGAAGGAGTGGAAAGGAGGCTCCCCAGGGTGGTATTTGGTTTTCCATCCAGGATCAATAGCAGTTCAGCTCTGGCTGCACTCTAGCTACACCAATGAGCCAACAAAATCCTATATGAAAACCAGACTCGGCCTCCTAGGAGGCTATTTGGTGACTCTCCGTTGCTGTTCAAGTCTGCCTCCCAAACACACATACACATAGCCCTGCCTTCTAGGAGCTTGCTGAAGCATTCGTTGCAATCACCCAAGCTGCCTTCCTTGAGAGAAGTCCTGATAAATCTGGTTTTCTTTGTATCATATTACCAGGGATAGTTTAGTACCTCTGATAGATCAGCTCATGGGAGGCTCCTGAATCCAGGTCTCACCCCATCTGTAGGCCTAAAGTTAGTAAGTAACTGGTTGCTGGTGGGCTCCCTTCCTACCCTGAGCTGGGCTGAGACTGCTGCTGCCGATGCCAGCTCTCCATTCCAGCTATGTGAGTAACCCACTTCTGAGCGAGGTACTTCCGACCCTACCCTTGGAGACCTTCCCCTCTAGGCCACTCAGGAGACTCCAATGTTTGCTTTTCCTTTTTCCTTTGTTGATCTCAGGCTAGGAATGCCCTTCCAGCTTTGTCCCAGGCAAAATTGCAAAGCATAATAATAATTATAACCAGAGACTTATGACCATACCGGCCACTGAGCTATTAGACTCCTGCAGAGGTTCGTCATTTTCCCCAAAGTCAACCAGCTATTTAAATCGTGGACCTATGATTTAAACCTGTATCTTCCATACTTACAAAGCTCAGATTGTCCATCTCTACCCCCTGTTGACATGTAGGATGGTTCTCAGTATTGCTTTCAACTGGCTGAAGTGTTAGTTGATAACAGAGTGGGAAACACTCATGATTCAAAGAAATAAAGTCATAGTGTTGAAGACAGGCAGTGAGATTGATATATTTGGGCACGGGGCTTGACCTGACAGTCATTTCATTCCACCTACTTACACGGCCTACTTCACTGAGATTGAAGCAGTATTATTAGATTCCATATTTACCATATCTATATAAGAAATTGGGATCTGTAGTGAGCCATTTTTTTTCTGTCCAAATACGAGCTTATGATTTAGTCAAGTCACTTAACTCCTCTGGACCTTCCCATCTTGCCAAGTGAAAAGTTTTGGCTGGCTGGTTTCTGTATGCTTTTTCAGTTTGATTTTCTTTACCACTCAGTGCTGAATCTTCAATTCATACTGCAGGTAGCTCTGGTGAGTGCGGTTTTGTTTTGCTTGGTCTTTCCAAACTATGAGATTGGTTCGTATTTATTCAACACTTCACTTATTCAGGGCACAGACATGTGCCAGTACCCTGGTTTAGCCTTGAAGAATGCAGAATGAACAAAATGTCCAAGCCATTCAATGAGGTAGAGCTGGTGGGCCAAGATGGTCAATCAGTAAATAAATATAAAACATTGTTATTTGGTTGGTGAGTGCTGTGGAGAGAAACAAAGCAGTGAGAGGAAGAAAGGGTATAGAGGCTGGGACTCCTCTGCTGTATGCGTGGGTTAGGGAAGGCCTTTCTAATGAAGTGGACATTTAAGCAGAAAGAAGCCTTAGATCTTTTTTATCCTTAACATACAATAGTAGGATATTGTGAATTTGAGAAGACTCCGTAATTGCCCAGAGAGAGGAAAGAAATAGGCCTCCGTGGAGATGAATGAGAGTTTGAACATCAGCCCAGCTCTTCCTCCCCAAATCCCTTATGGTTCAGGAATTTCACAAATGACCTTTTCTCTACTTCTATGATTCCAAACATCCTATTAAAATGGATGAAAACTTAAAATACATTTCATCTACCTGTTGATTTAATTTTTACCAATGTGGACTAGGGCTGTTAGTATGTTAAAAACAAAACAAAACAAAACTGTGGCAACTGAGTTTGTAGGATTTTAAGAAGCAGGGATTGGTTTGGCATGTGAATTTTACCTCTGGATTTATGGTATTTCTCTTTACGCCACAGACTAAAGGAAAAACTTAATCTAAACAATGGGTAGAAAGGAGTTAAAGGTACACAGATTAGTCTAGAAATACTGCCTTCGAAGGGTGGGATTTTGTGTTTTTTAAAGATTCATCCAGCATCTATGCTCATTCACAACCTGGCACATAATTTTGTTGGAAGACCAGGAACAGGCCAGGAGCATGGATGCCCAGGCAGGTTAATGGTAGACACGAGGGTCCAAAGGTGAGAACCCCAGGAAAGAAGTAGACGAGCCACAGGCAGTGAGGATTCTAAGGTGCATTCTAGATGTAAGAAAATGATTGACTTTGCTTCTCAATCAAAAGCACTAGATTCTAATGTATATAATAAGGGCTAAGCTATGGTAGGTCATTTTATTTTATGACCCTGTAACTCTGAAAATGCCCAGTAGGGCTTAGGTAGACAGGGCAATAAACCCCTTTGTTCTCACCATTCCCAGCAGAATTGGCAGAATTTTCTTCTACCAATTCTTTCTTTCTTAGCCTCTACATTTATGACTATTGATTACCAGATTTTTAGATGAGAGAACACTTCATTAATTGTTAGTAATTAATTAACTTTGGAGGATTATATGCTAAATAGGACCATTGCCATTTGGACAGGTTTATTGTCTTTGTCAACAAACTTTTATTAAGCTTCTATTCTACATAACAAGAACATGGAATGGGTATCAGGAATACTAGCAGATGGAAAAAATAGGCTCTTTTCTCAAGAGTTTTATAATCAACTTAGAATATAAGACAATTTACATAGGTAAATAACAGTATAAAATCTTGGTTTGGGTTCTAATTGAGTTCTACAGTTATTCCAAGAGGGGAAGGATAATTTCCTTTTGGATCAAAGGGGGAAATTACAGAGAGAGAATGGGCCTGAGTAAGACTTTGCAGATTGGGTAAGGAGGTGGTCATTGGAGCAGGGCAAGGAGGGCAGACCCAGCAGCAGACAAAGGGAAAGACATAGTAGTAAAGCATAGGCAAATTAGCGGGGCGTGGTGGCGGGCACCTGTGGTCCCAGCTCCTTGGGAGGTAGAGGCAAGAGGATCACTTGAGCCCAGGAGTTTGAGGTTGCAAGTGAACTATGATGATACCACTGCACTCTAGCCCTGGTGACAAAGTAAGAAAGTGCCTTAAAAAAAAAAAAGGTAGGAGTTCAAGTGGTTGATAGACGGAGGGGCTAGAAGACCTCCTACATATTGGAAACAAGGTTGGAGGGAAGGCCAGGGACCTCGAGATTTGTATTTTGTTTTATAAAGAAGAAAAAAAAACCCCTGTTGAAGTATTTTTTTTTTTCTAAATGATATTTAAAGGAAAGTAATTCAGTGGCTATGAAGAGGACTGGTAAACTAATTAGGATGCTCTTGTCAATGTTTAAGCACAAAGCTAGCAGGGTTAAACCAAAGAGATGACAGTGGAAAGGGAAGGAGAAAGTTAAAGGAACCTTCTTTAGGAACACTCGCAGGGTTTCACAAATGCTGGATTGTAGGGTGAGAGGAAGATCATTCCAAGGTCTCCAGCCTGGGTCAGTTGTGTTAGTGACAGGCCAGGACAGTCTAAAGGGCAGCCTGGATGGGTTAAGGATGACTGATGTGACTAAAACAGGTTGAATTTGAGGTGACCATGGAAGAGCCAAGGGAAGAAATTCATTGGAAAGAAATATAAGTGCAAATAGGGATTTTTTTTTTTTTAGCAGAAAAAAGTCAGTTTTGTTTCTTTCCCTTAAAATAAAGACCTGAGGCTCGGCGCCTGTGGCTCAACGGGCTAAGGCACCAGCCACGTACACCTGAGCTGGCGGGTTCAAATCCAGCCCGGGCCCATCAAACAACAATGATGGCTGCAACCAAAAAATGGCCATTGTGGTGGGCACCTGTAGTCCCAGCTACTTGGGAGGCAGAGGCAGGAGACTCGCTTGAGCCCAGGAACTAGAGGTTGCTGTGAGCTGTGATGCCACAGCACTCTATCCAGGGTGACAGCTTGAGGCTCTGTCTCAATAAATAAATAAATAAATAAAGACCTGAATACTAGAAAACAGATAAAACTGCATAGTAAAGAACTAGGGATTTATAATTGTGAACTGCTTGTGGTTGTGGTATAATGTGGAATTTTTTTCAGGTTGAACAAGAGAACAGTTATGCAAGGTCCTGGAGTCTGGAGGGCTGGAGTAGGAATGTCGTTGCTTGCTACCTCACCATGTCACCATGTTGCTGAGTGATATTTGGAGCTGCCCCGTTAACTTTTAGTCTCAGCATTTTCGAGCTGCAAGGACTTTGAGAGCCTTCTCTACTACAGATGAGGAAAGGGGAGCCCAGGGAATGTACCTGGCTTCCCCACAGCCCCATGATGAACAAGAAGTCAGGGGCAGGTCTTAGTCTATTATCCTTCCCCGACCCCGGGGGCCAGCAGGTCCTCTACCTTCCTAACTCTTTGGGGAACATTTTTACTTGGATCTGCAGAGGGAAGCCTAATAAAAATGTTCATAGATTGCATTATCAAAAAGCAAAATGGAAGACCTCTGAAAACAGCTAAGTACACAGCAGTTGTAGCAGATGTAGGCGGAAAATGCTATGGGGCAGCAGGCGTGTGCCCTGGTAGGTCAACTTAACTTCAGGTAAAGGAGCAATTTTCCAGCAGCATCAGAACAAGATGAAGCGGACCTACCACACACAGGGAATGATTTCCTTAGAGCATGCCTGAGCTGCCCTAGAATAGATTTCAAGTGCGGTTGTTCAGCGTGTTCCTTTATATACTTTTAAAATTTCTGAAGAACAGGCTTGCCATCCCATTACGTGGGACCTGGAAGAAGTATTTAATTCAGTTTTGGAAGCAGGTCTTTTTAAAAGAATTATTCCCATTCCAACTTATTCTGAAAAATGAAATTGAAATAATGCAACAAAAGATCCGGGAATCAGACTAGAGCTTCTTAGCAAAACCAGCCCCACTGTGTCCTGGCCTCTTTCCCAAATGTCTCTAGCCCTTTTCTCCTTGTTCCAAACTTATCAGATGTGATAATCATCTACTCATTTTTTTGGTTCCATATGCCTTAGCTCTAGGGAGGGCATGTATGAAGTAAGCTGAAATTATCAAAGAAATAACCAAATTAATGAAGAGTTACTTCTCTTTGATCAAGAAATATGTCCACTAGTTCCCACTTTGAGGTTTCTACTGCTGTACTGTGTGATAACAATGGGTTATTAGGTGGCCCTTATGTCAGTGAGAGGGGGCAGTTGGAGAGCATGACCAAGGCAGGTTTCATGAAGGCCATGAGACATGAGCCCAGAGAGGATACCTACCTTTTAAGGGTGCCTAGAACTTGGGCTGGCAGAGAGCTGAAGTTTCAGGCAGGGTACCTGTGGGACAGATCCCCGAGTAGGGATGCATAAGGACTTTGAGTGATTAGGGAGAATGCTGTTTTTCTGGTAGCAAGAGAACATCACTGACCCCGTCAAGGGTGCATGGACTGAAGGCTATTTTCCTTAGTGAGGTCATCAGTTTTTAAGGTTTGTCTGTGATTCCTAACTTCCGAAGTCTTTGCTTAGAGGAGTCCTTGTTCACTGGGAAGCAATGGGAAATTACAGTCATTCCAAAGGTTAGATTTTACTCTATTCTCCTATCTAGCTTTTCTGAAAGTGCCAAAGGCAAATCCAAATTGGGTGTCATTTCATCTGAACTATGAAAAAATGTCTCCCAGGAGAGGCAGCAGTAACCTGGTTTCCCCTATCACCTAAAATAGGCTGTGGTGACTTATGATCTATTTCGCAAGGTACTACTAACTCAGCCGCCTTTCAGATCTTGGAAGTCCTACAACTGCCTCTGCTTCAGCAGAAGGAGTATGTCCTGAGGACTCAAGATTTCCCATGTGGAGGTGCTCTTTTGCAAATGAGGATCATCCCTGGGGCTGGAGAGAACTTTCCCTGGAGCCCAGGGCTCTTTCTCTCCACCAGTCTCCCAGGGGCCTCTCTTGTCCCTCACTGTCTGTCCTCTCTTCCAATCAGGACTCGCCTAGCGAAAGTACAGTGGCAGTCACTTTATCTTCCTTTTTTTTTTTTTTTTTGAGACAAAGAGTCTTACTCTCTCACCCTGGATTGAGTGCGGTAGTCTCATAGCTCACAGCAACCTCAACCTCTTGGGCTCAAGTGATCCTCTTGCCTCAGCCTCCTGAGTAGCTGGGACTACAAGTGTGTGCCACAATGCCCAGCTAGTTTGTAGAGATAGAAGTCTCGGTCTTGCTCAGGCTGGTCTCAAGCAATCCACCCACCTCGGCCTCCCCAAATGCTAGTATTACAGCTTGAGCCACTGTGCCCAGCCAAATTAAGGCATTTTTTAAACTTAAAATAATTACCTCTGGCTGGTGGTTTGTTTTGTGTGCGACAGCATGCTTGCATTCCTTTGACACATATCAATTCCACCAAATTACTCCACCCTGATTGATCTTAGGTAAACAACAATAAAAATTAAAATGCCAGTGGAGTGAAGGTGGGAGGTTCTCTGATATTATACTTCTGACATAAAGAATCTGCCATGTGGCCAGGCGTGGTGGTGGCTCATGCCTGTAATCCTCATAGTCTAAGGCAGCTAGAACACTTGAGCTCAGGAGTTCGAGACCAGCCTAAGCAAGAGCAAGACCCTATCTCTAATAAAAACATAAAAACTAGCTGGGCATTGTGGAAAACTAGCTGGGCACTGTGGTGGGTGCCTGTAGCCCCAGTTAGTAGGGAGGCTGAGGCAGGAGGATTTCTATGACACCACAACACTCTACTCAGAACACAGAGTGAGACTCTGTCTCAAAAAAGAAAAAGAAAGAAAGAAAAGGAACGAATTTTCCATGAGCTTCCAAGCTCCAGAATTGTCCTTCCTCTACACTTTGCTCCTCTTCTCATGGGTTCTGGGAGCGCCAGAGGTGTCGGCAGCAATGGTCAGTTTTGGTGTGGGGCCATCCATGAAGAAATCCCGCCCTCTCTATGTCTCTTGGTGGGCACAGGGGATACATTTCTGCCAGTGCAATTTTGCTAGTTGAATAAAATAGTTTTTTTTATTTAATAAAAATCATCTCCCAGCCAAACTCTTTCTGTACTTACTGCTAATTCTTCATTGTTAATGTGAAGTAAATTGTGGTGTAGAGCGTGTTTCTGTGGTAGCTTAGTGGGTGAGAATTCAGGTTACTTGCACAAACATTTGTTGAAAGCATGCTCAGAGTGGTGCTAGGAGCCTGAAGATAATAAAATGAATCAAACACCCTCTCTGCTCCTTGGCTGCTCAGTCTGGTGAAGGAAGTAGAAGCATTCAGGCAGTTAACTAAGAATGTGGTAATGGACTTGTGGCCTGGTTCAGTGGCAGAAGCCATCCTATTTCCAGCAGCGCCCATATTCAAGAAAAGGTCAAGTAAGGGGCTGACTTGAGGACCAGGTATCATTTACAAAATAAGGACATTTATTGTTTGGGACTTCTAGGGACAAAGTCCTATTTTAGTTCTTTTTTTTTTAGAGACAGAGGCTCACTTTGTCGCCCTCAGTAGAGTGCTGTAGCGTCACAGCTCACAGCAACCTCCAACTCCTGGGCTTAGGTGATTCTCTTGCCTCAGCCTCCTGAGTAGCTGGGACCACAGGCACCCACCACAATGGGTGGTGTGCCTGGCTCTTTTTTGTTGCAGTTTGGCCGGGGCCGGGTTTGAACCTGCCACCCTCGGTATATGGGGCTGGCGCCCTACTCGCTGAGCCACAGGTGCTGTCCCTTATTTTAATTCTTTAATTTATTGCCTTTGCAATAAATAAAAATAAAAAAGCACTTTAAATTGCCATGTATGTTTTTTAGGATTTTTTTTAGAAGTGGGTATAAAAAGTTACATTACTACAGAGATAAATCCTTTTTTTTTTTTTAGAGACAGGGTGCCCGCCACAATGCCTATTTTTTTTGTTGCAGTTTGGCTGGGGCCAGGTTCGAACCCGCCACCCTTGCTATATGGGGCTGGCACCCTACCCACTGAACCACAGGAGCCGCCCCAAGGTATATTCATTTTTAAACACCTGTGTATCTACATATTGTGAGATTTCTCTCCTTATCATTTTGCTTCTAAGGGTCCCATTGTACTCTTTGTTTTCTTATGTTGATTAATAGATGGATAAGCACCAAGCCATGTCTATGTTCTAGAACAAATTGCTGATCATAGTGCTGTATTTTTGTTTTCTGACATTTTATTTAGAATATATGTATGCTTATTTAGGTCATCTTTGAGTAAATTTGTTGTCAGAACTTCATAGATTGAATTTCTCCATTTGCACATATCCCTGGTATAGATAAAATAACAGAATCATTGTTACTTATAGAAACTTCCTGGGATATTATCCTGAGTTGTTTCTTATTCAGGATGTAGATATTTGACCCTCCCTTTCAATAACTTCTATAGATAGTTTTTCTAGTTAAAAATGTTTTTTACCTTTCTTTTTTTTTTGAGACAGAGTCTCTTTTTGTCGCCCTGGGTACAGTGCAGTGGCATCATCATAGCTCACAGAAAATCTCAAACTCCTGGATTCAAGTGGTCATCCTGCCTCAGCCTCCCAAGTAGCTGGGACTACAGGTGCCTGTCATGATGCCCGGCTAATTTCTCTATTTTTAGTAAAGACTGGATCTTACTCTTGCTCAGGCTGGTCTAGAACTTCTGAGCTCAAGGGATCCTTCTTCTTGGGCCTCCCAGAGTGCTAGGATTACAGGCACGAGTCACCATGCCCAATCACATATCTTTCATTTTTAAAACAAATTTCAATAATTTATGTTTTCCTAGAAAATATCCATTTCATCCATCTTTTAAAAATTATTGGCAAAGTTGGCTCAGTGCCTATGGCTCAACAGGCTAAGGTACTAGCCACGTATACCTGAGCTGGGGGGTTCGAATCCAGCCCAGGCCTGCCAAACAACAATGACGGCTGCAACCAAAAAATGGCAGGGCGTTGTGGCGGGTGCCTATAGTCCAGGCTACTTGGGAGGCAGAGGCAGGAGACTCGCTTGAGCCCAGGAATTGGAGATTGCTGTGAGCTGTGATGCCATGGCATTCATTCAGGGAGACAGCTTGAGGCTCTGTCTCAAAATAAATAAATAAATAAAAGGCTCGGTGCCTATGGCTCAACAGGCTAAGCCAGACATGTACACCTGAGCTGGCGGGTTCGGAATCCAGCCCAGGCCCGCCAAACAATAACGACGGCTGCAACCAAAAAATAGCCAGGCGTTGTGGCGGCGCCTGTAGTCCCAGCTACTTGGGAGGCAGAGGCAGGAGACTCACTGGAGCCCAGAAAATGGAGGTTGCTGTGAGCTGTGATGCCACAGCACTCTATCCAGGGTGATAGCTTGAGGCTCTGTCTCAAAAAAAAAAAATTATTGGCAAAGTCTCTCTCACCTTTTCCCCTCCATGAGAGGCACCCACTTCCAACTCTCTTTGGAAGTGCTCTAAACTTTCTCTTCATTCTTCCTAAATCAAATCTCTCTTTGTTACCTTGAAAAAAAATTATTGGCCATAAAATTATGCATATAAATTTAAAATTAATTTTTCATACCACTGAATTTGTGGTTATATCCTTCTTTTTTTTTTTTTTTTTTTGCAGTTTTTGGCTGGGGTTGGGTTTGAACCCGCCACCTTTGGCATATGGGGCCAGCACCCTACTCCTTTGAGCCACAGGCACCGCCCTTTAGTCCTACTTTTTTTTTTTGAGACAGAGCCTCAAGCTATCGCCCTGGGTAGAGTGCTGTGGCATCACAACTCACAGCAACCTCCAACTTCTGGGCTCAAGCGATTCTCCTGCCTCCACCTCCCAAGTAGCTGGGACTACAGGCGCCGGCCACAACACCCAGCTATGTTTTGGTTGCAGCCATCATTGTTGTTTGGCAGGCCGGGGCTGGATTTGAACCTGCCAGCTTGGGTGTATGTGGCTGGCGCCTTAGCTGCTTGAGCCATAGGCACTGAGCCATAGTCCTACTTTTTATTCTTTCTTTTTCTCTCAAACTTGCCAAAACTTTTTTCCTCTTATTAATCCATTTAATCTGCTTCTTCAAATAGCAAAGGAATTGATACCTTTTTTATGACAATAATAATGTTTCTTGCATGACAATGCTTTGGAATCCTATGGCATGGAGCAGTTTATGTAATGATATAGTGTAATAGAAAGACTAATGATCATACTTGGAGCTATTTCCTGTGTAACTTTGGGCAAATAATTATTGCAAGCTGTGGTTTCTTTCTTTAGAAAGATGGAGCAGGTGCCCTGCCTACTGCACATTGCTACGGTCGTTAAGTCAGATAATGTATGTGAGAGTGCTTTGAAAACTATGGAACAGATACAAACAAGCTGTTAACTGCCATAAAATAATGTTGCCTTCAGGCTTCAGAGAAAAAAAAAAAAGCCCAAGCAAAATAGCCCTTTTAATATTTGGGGGCATTTTTCTACAAATATGAAGATCCTATAGACTCTCCTCTATAAAAATGTTTGCAGAATTTGTCCTGATGAATTACTTTAGTTTCAGAGGAAAGTATTTCCTCACCACCCTCCCCCAACATCAAAAGTTCTCATTCTACTAAATTAGAAATATGCACTAAAGACCCATTCAATAAAGGACACCGAAATGGAAATTAACTCGTCTGCTTTCAATTAATTTCAATTCCCTAAGGTGCCAAACTTTCCTTTTTTTGTCACAGCAGTAATTGGAAAGTAATAGACAATCCTAAGTTTTTGTGGTCTTTCGTGTGTATGTGGGGAGGATGGTACACATATTCTAGGTCAGTTGGGGGAGGATCAGGAGATTTTTCAGTGTTCTTTAGGTTTCTATTAACTTTATTTTTAAAACATTAAAAAAATCAATTTCACAAAAATCTGGTTATAACTTCTTAGGTAAATGTTTCAATATTGTATTTCTTTATATCAATAATTATAGAATTATAATTGTTTTATATGTGTTATATAAAACAACAATTAAATATAATAATTGTTTTTGTTTTTTGAGACAGAGCCTCAAGCTGTCACCCTGGATAAAGTGCTGTGGCATCACAGTTCACAGCAACCTCCAATTCCTGGGCTCAAGCGAGTCTCTTGCCTCTGCCTCCCAAGTAGCTGGGACTACAGGCGCCTGCCACAACGCCTGGCCATTTTTTGGTTGCAGCCATTGTTTGGCGGGCCCAGGCTGGATTCGAACCCACCAGCTCAGGTATACGTTACTGGCACGTTAGCCCATTGAGCTACAGGCACCGAGCCATAATAATTGTTTTTAAAGAGCAGAAATCAATTTTTTTTTGTTTTTGAAACAGAGTTTCACGATGTTGCCCTGGTTAGAGTGCTGTGGCATCACAGCTCACAGTAACCTTAAACTCTTGGGCTTAAGCAATTCCCTTGCCTCAGCCTCCTGAGTAGCTGGGAATACAGGCACCCGTCACAATGCCCAGCTATTTTTTGGTTGCAGTTGTCATTGTTTTTAGCCTGGGCTGGGCTCAAACCCATCAGCCTCAGTGTATGTGGCCAGTGCCCTACTCACTGAGCTATGGGCACCAAGCCACAGAAACCAATTTTGAAAGCAAATCTTAGCTGGGGATGGTGAGGCATGCCTGTACTCCCAGCTATTTGAGAGTCTGAGGCTACAGGATCACTTGAGCGCAAGAGTTCATGATCAGACTAGGCTATATAGCAACACCCTGTCTCTAAAGAAAAAAGGAATGGGATTGCAAACTAATACAACCTTTTTGGAAGGAAGTATGGAAAATCCTCAAAGAACTCAAATTAGACCTCTCATTTGATCCTGCAATTCCATTACTAGGCATCTACCCAGAAGAAAAACATCCTTTTATCATAAGGACATGTGCACTAGATTGTTTATTGCAGCTCAATTTACAATTACCAAAATGTGGAAGCAACCTAAATGCCCCCCCAGTCAGGAATGGATTAACAAGCTGTGGTGTATGTACACCATGGAATACTATTCAGCCACAAAAAGACGGAGACTTTACATCTTTTGTATTAACTGGATGGAGTTGAAACACATTCTTCTTAGCAAAGTATCACAAGAATGGAGGAGCAACAATCCAATATACTCAATACTAACATGAAGCCAATAGATGATCTAACACACACCCACATAAGAGAAAAATGCAAATGAATTCGAGGTGGGGAATGGGGGAATGAGGGAGCAGGGTGATGAGGAGGAAGGGTAATGGGTGTGCTCCCACTTAATGGTACACCATGTTAGGGTGTATGGCACATCTCTTAGGGGTGGGACAAAATTATAAGAGGGACTCTACCTAACAAATGCAAACATTATAACCTAATTCTTTGAACCCTCAACCTGAAACAAAAAAAAAAGAAGTAGAAAAAGAAAAGGGCAATACAGCCATAGTATGTGAAATATAAATCAGACAAGGACAGAGAGACTCTGGTTGAAGAGAAGGAGCAGGACAGCTCAAAACACCACCCACTTGAGAGCTTCCTCTCTGTACCCAAGACATACTCAAGAAAGCTTGAGAGCTTAAAAAATATGAACTAAAAACAATCGCCCTGTATAATGATCAGGGGTGATTTAAAGACCAATAGACTCTTTCTAAAAACTAACAGTGTTTTCCCAAGCATTTGCTAAGGCCTACATGTTGGTTTTTTTTTTTTATTTAGAGGCTAATTGTAGAGAAGAAAAGAAATAAAGAAAATTAGGAGAGACTAGAAGCCATATGAACTTTGTGAGAGGAATGTGGTAGTACCTGATAGCTATTAATATTTAATCTAAGGTAGGCAGCAAAGGCAGGTAAAGGGCTAGCAAGGGCAGAGTAAAGAATTACTGGACTCAGAGTGAGGGATTCCCAGTACAAAATGAAAAGATCTCTCTACAAGTGATATCTTAAAGGCAGTTGCATAATGATACTAAGACTTTTTCTAGAGTAAGTCTCACTATTTTCTATGCAATCTTATTGTTATTTTCACTTTTAAAACATACTTTTCTTTTCTTTCTTTCTTTTTTCTTTGACAGAGTCTCACGTTGTCACCCTCAGTAGAGTTCGGTGGTGTTACAGCTCACAGTTCTCCAACTCTTGAGCTCCCAGGATTCTCTTGCCTCAGCCTCCTGAGTAGTTAGGACTACAGGCATCTGCCACAATGCCTGGCTATTTTTAGAGACAGAGTTTCACTCTTGCTCAGGCTGGTTTCCAGCCTGTGAGCTCAGACAATCCACCTGCCTTGGCCTCCCAGAGTGCTAGGATTATAGGCATGAGCCACTGTGCCTGGACTAAAACTTACTTTTCAACGGATACTACTCATTTATATGATCATACTCCTCAACCTAGAAATTTCCTTCTGGAAACTTAGCCTAAGAAAAAATTGTCCTAAATATGAAAAAAAGGAAGCTATATTCCTTTAGTAATTTTTATTTATTATAGTGAAAATGAGAAAATTATCCTAATAATAATTGGGGGAGGGAAAGAAAACAATGACAAGTTTCCTCAAGCAAATGTTTTTCAGTAATTAAATGTAACAATTGTTAAACTACTTGGAGAAAACTAGGAGTAATAAAAGGAACAGTTCTGAAATTGCACAGACCCACCTGATGTAGTACATTTACCAAGTACAGAAAAATATTATTATGTATGGCTCTATCATTGAAACAGAAAATGAATAATGATGTCCACTGTCACCATTATTAGAATAGTAAACGTTATTCTCCAAGCTCCAGAAAATTCAATAAGATAGGGCAATAAAAACCAGCTATATTGGCTCGGCGCCTGTGGCTCAACAGGCTAAGGCGTCAGCCACGTACAGCTGAGCTGGTGGGTTTGAATCCAGCCTGGGCCCGCCAAACAACAATGACGGCTGCAACCAAAAATGGCCGGGTGTTGTGGTGGGTGCCTGTAGTCCCAGCTACTTGGGAGGCAGAGGCAAGAGACTCGCTTGAGCCCAGGAATTGGAGGTTGCTGTGCATGGCACTCTATCCAGGGTGACAGCTTGAGGCTCTGTTTTAAAAAAAAAAAGCTAAAAAGGGTGACACTTGTGGCTCGAAGGAGTAGGGTGCTGGCCCCATATGCTGGAGGTGGTGGGTTCAAACCCAGCCCTGGCCAAAAACTGAAAAAAGAAAGAAAGAAAGAAAGAAAGAAAGAAAGAAAGAAAAACAGCTATAAATATTTAAAAATAAGGACGAAAATAACCTGGAAAATAAAGAAGTTCTGATTTGAATTTTTTCCATAATTAATAAAGGAATTTGGTGGCTGAATACAAAAGAAATACACAAAAAATAGCACTATAAAACCAGCTACAAGGCGGCGCCTGTGGCTCAAAGGGGTAGGGCACCGGTCCCATATGCCAGAGGTGACGGGTTCAAACCCAGCCCTGGCCAAAAACTGCAAAAAAAACCCAGCTAGAAATGGAAATGGGAAAAATGCCATTCATAATAGCAATAAGACTATAAAGTACTTAAGAATAAATTTTAAAAAACAGTAAAAACAGGGCCTTTAAGAAGAAAACTGAGTAAAAACCTTATGTAAAATATGATTGAACCACCTGAAAGAAGATCCAAACAAATGAAAAGAGCTGTATTACTCTTGGATGACAAGATTCCATGTGAAAAAGTGTCTGTTCTCTCAAATTAATCAAATTAGTGTATACATCTAATACACTTTCAATGATAATCTTAATTTTTTTGTAAGAGGTAAAATGATCTTGCAGTTCATTTGTTCATATAGAAAACTAAATGTCAGGAAAAGCAAATTATAAAAAGAATAATAAATGGCTTGCTTTATCAAATATTTTTGAAATACTGAAGAATATCTATAATCTGTGATTTTGGAATAGGAATAAGTAGACAGATCAGAATGGAATAGAGAGACTATAATAGATCTCAGAGTTATATGAGAATTTAATACATGGCAAAAATTGACATTTCAATTCCATGAAGGAATAGGATGGCTTATTGGATAATGAGTGCAGGTACAAGTGGCTATAAATCTGGAATATAAGGAAGTTGAATATTCCCTTATCCTGTATGAAAAAACAAATTTCAGATGAATCAAACACTTACAAAGAAAAACTTTGGATGAAAATTTAAGAAAACATGTGTGTATATATATATATATATATGATCTTAGGGTTGCAGAGAACTTTAAAACCAACTCAAGAAACTTAGAACCCATTAAGGAAAAATATCCATTTGACTTCACAAATTTTAAAATGTTTTAGTAGCAAATGTGACCACAAAGTCAAAAGACAAAAAGATAACATGGGGGAAAATATTGCATGTGACAGAGTTAATATCTATTCTATAGAAACTACCTAATTGATAAGGAAAGTGCAGATGGCCCAATAGAAAAACAGGCAAAGCAGAAGAAGAGATAATGTATAAAGGAGCAAATCTAGATATCCAGAAGTATCTGTAGAGATGCTCAATAGCACCTGAAATCAGCAAAAGTAACTATGAAATATCACTTGTCACCCATCTGACTGACAAGAACTAAAAAGTGTTAACATCCATTTCTGGCTGGGATGCCAGAGAAAAGGTACCCATGCAACGCTTCTGGGGAAGGTAAAAATAATTATAGACTTTGTGGAAAGCAGCCTAGCCACGTTTATGAACCACACTGGTTATAAAGAGAAGAACCAATGTGCAGGTTCTTTGTACCAAGAGGCTTGTCGTGGCATTATTTGCAGTGGCAAAATAATGAAAACAAAGGGAATGCCCATCAAAAGAGGAATGATCAACCCAGTCCATTTGTACCAGGAAGTACTGTGCAGCCATTCAAAATAATTTCTTAAGAGCTTCTTGTGTAGTTCATTTAAGCAAGATGATTGGGTTTAACATTCAGGTGTGAGATGTACCTATTTCAACCCTTGTTACATTATCCATCTGATATAAACTTAGAAAAAGTAACAATTTCTTAGATGTATACTAATTAACTTGGAGAGATTACTGCAATTAAGTGAAAGAGGCAATGTGCAGAGAGGAATAGTATAAGCCTACCATGATAGCACTAGCTCATACATGTATTAAGTGATTATGTAAGGATGGGAGAAAGAAAGGAGAGAATACCAGAGATTGTTCACTTCAGTGGGGATTGGGGAAAAACACTGTGTACCCTCTGCTCATATTGCCACAATAAAAACAGTATGAATAACAATGATCCAATTTTTAAAAGAAAGTAAAATGTTTATGCTACAACTTAGGGTGAAAGATGTATGTATAAAATTTTGCGCTGAATGTGGTGGCTCACACCTGTAATCCTAGCACTCTGAAAGGCCGAGGGAGGTGCATTGCCTGAGCTTAGGCATTTGAGACCAGCCTGTGCAAGAGCAAGACCCCATCTCTACTAAAAATAGAAAAACTAGTCATGGTGATGGAGCCTATAGTCTCAGCTACTCAAGAAGCTGAGGTAAGAGGATCACTTGAGCCCAAGAGTTTGAGGTTGCTGTGAGTTACCATGATGCCACAACACTCTACCCAGGGCAATAGAGGGAGACTCTGTCTCCAAAAAAAGAAAAAAAAAAATTAGGTAAGCTCCATTAACAGTTGTGGAAAGCATTCCAGGAAAAAAACGATTGCTAAGGAGAAGAAAGTTTTCATCACAGTAAAGCTTGTTGATCAGCTATGAAAAGAGGTTCAAGCTGCCCTATCCTGACATCACTTTGATGTTCACATGAAATATTGAAAAAGTTCCAATAGCGTATTGCCTTTCTATATATTCCTCATGGCATAGCTGTTCCCCAGTGCCCTTTCATCTGTGTGAACCCTTCCACCCTTGCCAACTTACGATTTTGCTTTGTGGACCTCAGTACGTGAATGAAAAGTCTTAAGTCAACTTCCTTCATGTATAATTTACATAAAATAAAATGTACCAAATTAAAATTTACATTCAATGAGTTTTGACAAAGTATGCTCCCATGTATAATGACCACAATTAAGCAACAGAACCTTTCTATCACCCTCAAAAGTTCCCTGGATCTCTGCCCAGTCATCCTTCCACCTCCTGTCCTAGGCAACTGCTGATCTGCATTTTGTCACTAGAGATCAGATTTCTCTTTTCTGGAGTGATAAACAGAATTTGAATTTGTGTTTTCTCAGTCTTGGATAGATAACATATTTGTAGTGTTTCATTCAGGCTTCTTAATTGCAAACAACAGAAAACAACCCCAGCTGATTTAAGCTGCATAGAAATTTGTTGAAAGGAAATGAGTAGCTCATAGAATTGCTGGAGACTGGAGAGCCCAGTTTGGGATTATATAGCTAACAACAATGTCCCCAGATCATATAATGCAATAGTTCTGGTAAGGAAAACACTACGCACAGCTGCAGCTTACCTGTCTGTTTCAGGTAATGGTCACCACCACTATCTTTGCTACTGTTGCTTGCTTTTTATTTTGTTTTGTTTGTTTGTTTTGAGATAAAGTCTCCTTCTCTCACCCTGGCTAGAGTAATGTAGCATTGTAGCTCACAGCAACCTCCAACTCTTGGGCTTAAGAGAGCCTTTTGCCTCAGTTTTTCTATTTTTAGTAGAGATGGTCTGGCTCTTGGTCAGGCTGGTCTCTTACGAGCTCAGGCAATCCACCTGCCTCAGCCTCTCAGAGTGCTAGGATTGCAAGTGTGAGCCACCACCCCTGACCTACTGCTGCTTGTTTTAACAACTCTTAGAAAGAATATCAAGTATATCTGAACATTTTCTGCAATTGTCAGCGTCAAATGAGGTGGGTGCATCTGAGTGTCATCTTCTGGGTCATGTGTCTATCAAGCCTTAGCTATAGGGGAGGCTAGAAGAACTTTTAGCCCCAATAGTGCCTCCCTAGAGACATCTGATAAAGCCTTGTAAGGGAGGGGAATTCTGTAAACTGGGAAAGTGTTAAAATGCTGGATAGCCACAAACAAGGCTAATGTCCACAACTCAGTGTGTTTGTTAGATGGCATTCTGACTGTGCAGCTTCATGTCTAATAGTCACAACAACCAGGCTACATTTGACAAGCATGTCCTGAGTGCAAAGGACCCTGCCAGATGCTGAACATAGGGACAAGGCCATTAAAGAACTTACTGTTTCATGGAATAGAAACAGGTGTATTAGCCTTCATACTTGCTCAGGTTTTTTCTTCCTAAGATACTTTCCCTGAACTATAACCCGCTAACAAAATTAATGGACCCAAATGAATTTATTTGATCCAAAAAAGGAATGTAGCATATTTGAAAACAATCATACATTTGAATAATGAATTTCATTTTTATTTACAAAATATTTACCTTTAAACTGCTTCATGTTTTTCCTCTGAAATTTCATAAACCACAAGCTGCATTCACTTTAATTTTTTTAAGTTAACACATAAAGTAAGTCTAGTTTCTTTGCCAGTTCTACCTGCTATCCTTAACTCTTTTTTTTTTTTTTTGTGGAGACAGAGTCTCACTCTATCGCACTCGGTGGAGTGCTGTGGAGTCACAGCTCACAGCAACCTCCAGCTCTTGGGCTCAAGCGATTCTCCTGCCTCAGCCTCCCGAGTAGCTGGGACTA
>CAUYON010060465.1:0-14376 GCA_963573935.1 Arctocebus calabarensis
TCAGCCATTTGCTTATGCAAGGGATCTTGTGCTGTATCTACCTTGTCATTCCTTGGGGGAGTTGATCTACTCTGATTATTCATATTGCCAGAATTTTTCTGTTGATTTCACCTCATGATTATTTTTCACTGTTGCCTATGATCATCCTCAGATTTGGGGAGGTGTCTCTCCCAGGTCAGACCCTGACAGGATCACTCTGTTGTTGCTGGATCTTTGTAGGGAATGACCCTGTGTAGCTGACCTGGGCATGCCACACTCCAGAGCTGCTCCTGCAGCCAGAACTCCCTGGGTGGGGCAGTCCCAGATGGCATGTGATGGGGCACCAGTGGCCTTTGCAAAGGGAGGCCATATCTTCAGCAATCTCTGGCTGGGAGGAGGGCTCTGGAGGGAGGTCACCGGTTGCACAGCCTCCTGAGTCCCTGACCAGATGGGCAGGGCCGGTGCAAGGCAGCGAGGTTAGGAGAGGAGGTGAGTTGTGTGGCTCCCGTAATTCCTGGCCCAAGCAAGCAGTCGGAGGCCTGGCAGGTTCCTGGCAGAGTCTTTGGCCAGTGTGGGCGGCAGGCAGAGGCCCGGCCCCGGGGTTCCTGCAGACTCCCTGGCTGCTGCAAGTGGAGGGCTGAGTCCTGGAGGGCGTGGATCAGAGTCGTGTGGGAGTCCCGGAAGGCTGCAGGCTGAGGCCGGGTGGGGCACAGATGGGCGACGCAAGTGGACTTCCTGGCTGCTGCTGGCAGCAGGCCAAGGTCTGGTGGGGTGCCAATCAGGCTGCACAGGAGTCCCAGTGGAGTTCCTGGCCATTGCTGGCAGTGGGCCAAGGGCCAGCAGGGTGCCAATGGGGCTGCACGTGGGTTCTGGCATAGTGGAGTTCCTGGCCATTGTTTTTGGCAGACCTGGGGCATGGATAGGAGCAGGGCTGGGGGTCCCGACCAGCTGCCAGCCGAGGCGGAGGTGGCGGGGGTAGTTCTGGCAGACTTCTTGGCTGCTGCTGGCAGCGGGCCAAGGCCTGGCAGAGTTCCGGCTGTTGCAGGCAGTGGGCTGAGGCTCACTGATTGGAGTCGCTGTGGGGGTCCCAGTGGCGTCCCTGGCCTGGGGGCTGGTGGGGGCTTGGTGGGGCCCCAGAGTCTTTTACCTGGTGGGCCTTGTGGTCTGTCATATAGCAAGGGTGGGCGCTGCTCAAGTCCTCCTCCCTCAGTTTCAGCAGAGGTCAGGCTTCTGGTGCTCAGGTAAGAGGGGAAGGATGTCCTGGAAGTTCAGAATGGCAGAAAACTTTAATTCAGTTTTTCTGCATGAAGCTTGGTTTCTTGAAGTCGCAGCTTGTCTCAGAGGTGACCTGCAGTTAATACTTCTTTCTCTCGACTGGGCTCCCAGTCTTCAGCTCAATTGGGCAGTTTCTGGAGGTCATCTTTCGTTTTGGACAGGAGCCTCTGTCAGAAACTGCTTCCAGTCGGCCATCTTGCCCCTCCCCACAAAAATAAGTTTTATGTCTATGCACTAGCAATTAAAAACACAAATATGAGGTTAAGAAAATAATTGCATTTGTAATAGCATCAAAAATTTAAAAATAATTAAAAATAAACTTAATGAAACAAATGTGAGACTTATACAGTGAAACTATAAGACACTGCTGAAAGAAATACAAGGAAACAATTAAAGAGGACATAAATAATTAGAAAGCATTTCATGTTCATGGATTAGAACACGAAGTTATGAAGATGGCAATATTACCCAAATTAATGTAAGATTCAACACACTATTCATCAAATTCCTGGTTTTCTTTTCTTCTTATAGAAATTGACAAACTGATTGTAGGCTTCTTGTGGAAATTGACAGAATAACAAATAGAAAAAATAATTTTGAAAAAAAAGAATGATGTTGGAGGATTCATGCTTTCCCATTTCAAAACTTACTTCAGAGCTACAGTAATCAAGTTAGTGTGGTGCTGGCATAAAAATAAACAAGGAAACCCTTCCATTTGTACCTGATTGGTTTGGGACAAGGGTGCCAAAACAATAATATGGAGAAAGGATAATCTTTCAAACAAATGATGCTTAATTGGACATTCACATGCACAAGAATGAAGCTGGGCCCTCGTCTCAAACCATATTGCAAAAGATTAACTCAAAATGCATCAGACGCCTAAATGAAACTGATACTATAAAATTCTTTTTATTTTATTTTATTTTTTATTTTTGAGACAGTTTCACTATGTCACCCTCTGTAGAGTACTGTGACATCACAGCTCACGGCAACCAGAAACTCTTGGGTTCAAGTGGTTCTCTTGCCTCAGCCTCCCAAGTAGCTGGGACTACAGGCGCCCTCCACAATGGCCAACTATTTTCCTTTTTTTTGTTATAGTTGTCATTATTGTTTAGCAGTCCTAGGCTGGGTTTGAACTCACCAGTCCTGGTATATGAGGCCAGCACCCTAACCTATGAGCTATGGGTGTCAAGCCTAAAACTATAAAATTCTAAAGAAAAAACATAGATATAAATATCTGTGACTTTGAGTTAGGCAATGTTTTTTTTAGTAACAACTACACAAAGCACAGCAACAAAATACAAAGAAATAGATTGGACTGCACCAAAATTAAAGCTTTCATGTTTCAAATATGCGATCAAGTGGAGACAAAGAAACGGAACAGAATGGGAGAAAATATTTCAAATCATACATTGGATAAAAGACTTCTATGTAGACCGTGGAAAGAATACTTATGATTCAACAATAAGAAGACAAACAACCCAATTCACAAATGGGAAAAATACCTGAATAGATAATTCTCAAAAGTAGATATACAAATTGCCAACGTGCACATGAAAATATGATTAAAGTCATCAGTCATGAAGGAAACCTAAAGCCAGAGTAGAACGAGATGCTCTTTCCCTTGCACTAAGATGGGTAAAATGAAAAAGCACATGATATCAAGCACTGGGGAGCATGCCCCAAAACTGCTGTCTTCCTTCCCTGTCGACTGGGACAGATAATGGTGCAGCCCCTTTGGAAAACACTCTGGCAATTTCTGAACAGTTAAACATACAGTTACCACAGGCCCCAGCAATTGTACTCTTAAATTTATATCCAAGAAAAACAGAAGTATATATCTATTAAAAAAAAAAACAAAACTTTACATAGATGTTCAGAGCGAGCATTATTTATAATAGCCCCCAGATGGAAACTATCTAAATACCCAGCAACCTATGAATAAACAAGCCAAATGCATTTTCATACAGTGGAATATGATTCAGGCAAAAAAAAAAAAAAATGGAGAAGTACAGACACATGCATAGCACTGGCGAACTTGAAAACCTTATGTAACGTGGAAAATGCCAGACCACATGTTATACAGCTTCCTTCCTAGACAAATCCATAGAACAGAAAGTAGATTCAAGCTTACTAGGAACTGAGGGAAGGCAGGGGGAAAAGAATGGGAAATGACTGCTCATGAGTATATCATTTCTTTTTAGGGTCATGAGAATTTTCTAAAATTAGATTGTGGCAATGGTTACATAATTCTGTGAGAATATGAAAGGTCACTGGATGTGTACAAATTAAAAGGGTGGATATTACGGTGACTAAATTGTACCTCAATAAAGATGTTTAAAATAACACACACACACAAAAGGAATCTGGGATCCTAGTCACAGCATTATTTGAAGGGAGATACATTAGGAAGGTTTTTAAATGCAATATCTTCGATCTTTATTGGATACCCATTTGGTACCAAGCTTTTTAGCTCCCTGCGTCTCTCCTGGACCTTTCTATGCCTGTAAAACTTCCCCCTGAACTCCTGATTCTTGTCTGTAACTTTTGCACTTGGATTTGCAACAAACATATCAAAGTAGACATGTTCCAAATTAAACTCTTAAATCTCTCCCAGTCTGCTTTTCCCCCACTTTTCTCCATCGCAGTCATTGGAGTCACAATTCACCCAACTGGGCAAATCAAAAACCCAGGTGCCAGCCTTGATTATAATCTTTTCCCTCACATCCATTAGCAAGCCTTCATCACATAACTCCCAAACATGTCCTGAATCCATCTACCTAAATAAATCTCCTTCCTGGTACAGCCTTAGTCAACTCACCAAAATCTCTCCCCTGAACCATCCACCGTCCTCTTGCTAAGTTACCGCCTTCTGCTCTTGCCCCTCTAACATTCACTTCCCCACAGCAGTAGGTAAACTTCTAAAGATATAAATCAGATCATGTCACTCTTTGCCTAAAAACCTAATGGCCTTTTGTGTAGCCAGCCTTTCAAGTGACATCTTCCTTCTTGTGTCTTTGCCCCGAGTATTCCCATCCCACATTGGACAGGGTTGAACTGTGCAACTACTAGAACTGATGATTTGAAAATCCAATCCTTGAACACAAAAGACATTGTGGTTTTGCTTTTGCTCTTCTTTATATCACCCACTCTGGGAGAAGCTTGCTGCCGTGTCATGAGAACACTGAGAGAGCCCCATGAGAGAATAGCACAACAAAGCTTCTTGCCAACAATTTCTACAAACTTGCCAACTAGCTAAGTGAACCATCTTGAAGGGGCTTCCAGTCAAGCTTTCAGATGACTGCAGCCCTCACCAACGCCTTAATGAAAACCTCCTAAGAGACTCATAGTAAGAACACCCAGCTAAGCTATTCTCAAACTAAAGTAGAACCTCCATAGTTGAACACCTCCCTGCATTAACCTCCTTAAGTTGACCTAATTTTCATAAACCAGACATGCACCACATGTACATATCAGTACAATAGTCCCTAGTTCCTTATGTTGACGACCTCCACATGTTGACGCATTTGTTATAGTCCCTCGGGTGGTCAAATTACTGTATAGGAAATACCAAATATTTGTTGCTTTATGCCACTAAGTTTTGGAGTCATTTATTACATGGAAATTGATAACTGGTACCTGGGCTTTGACCTTAAACTCTTAATTGATGAAAAAAAAAGCTTGCTTGATAATAAAAACTTGCAATCATAATAAAAACTTAATATGTGAGTAGCTCTGGAATCTGGCAGTGGATGGAAGCTTGAGAGAACTTCTAAGAAGTGTGTTAGAGAAAATTTAAGGTGTTTTGACTGAGTGTTAGAAGCCCAAATGGCCTTCAGGGCAGCTACCAGTGAAGACTCAAAAGAAAGGAAGAAATTGGCATTGGAAATCGGAGGATGGGGATCCCTGCCTCACACTGGCAGAGGCTGAGCGGCACTGAACTGCGGTGGTGTAGGCAGAAAATGTGCCTAAGTGAGATTTCCACACAGACTGAGGAAGGGGCCTCCTGGTGTCTTCTGCACGCTTGTGTTAAAAAGTAAGAGGCAAGAGATAAGACCAAAGAAGGACTTTTAAACAAAAGGAGCCTGGAAGTTTTGAAAATTCTCAGCTTCTCCTATTGACAAAGGATAAGATTAAGAAATGGCTTTGAGGCAAGTACTAGAACTATTTCAAGCCATGCATAATTTGTCCCACAGACGTAGGTAACACGCTTTCCATCACATTCAGAGTAAAATCTCTAAATCTCTACCATGGCCTTTGACATTCCCCTCTATCTACCCAGCCAGTTGACTGACTCTCTTCCCTCCTCCCTGGGCTCTAACCAGGCTGGATTTTTCTTTCCTTCTGGGACACACCAAACTTCCCTCCTTCTAAGTGACCTCGTGTTTGCCATTCCTTCAGTTTCAAGTGTTCCTCCCTCAACATTTTCATGGTTGACTCTTTTTGTCACTCAGTCCTTTAATTTGCATTTTGATGAAATGTGTTTGGGTTAAATACAAAGCTCAGGATCGAATGAGCAGGAAAGCTTCTCTAAGCAGGTGACATTGAGCTGTGATTTGAATGTGCCAAAAAGAATTATAAGTGTCATCCACTCGCTGGTATCACTTTTAATTTTGTGAATTTTAAAAACATATGAATCGTCTCTCTCCCCTATTACAAATGTCAACTTCATGAGAGAAGGAGACTTGCCTTTCCCGTTTACCGCTGTATCCTCAGAACTTGGATCAGTGCTCAGCACATACGAGGGGCCCACAAAGGTCTTTTGAATGAACAAATAAATGAATAGCTGAAGGCCTAAGTTTAGGTAACTGGAGCTAAGAGAGGTTAAGCAACTTACTAGGGGCCACAAAATCTGATTTTTTTTTTGTTTTTTTGTATTTTGCAGAACATACATAACCTTGAAGTTGATTTTTATATCTCTGGAGGGAAGTTATCGCACAAATCAAAATAAGAAGGAGAATAGGAAGAAGCATAATTTCCTTTCAAAAATAGTTTTTAAGGAACTTGCTTATTAAGGAAATAGTTATTAAGGAAATGTACTTATAATATTTTCTAATGGGATTAAATTTCTGTCTAATGGGATTAAAATTATGTCATTTCTGAAATGACATAATTATAGCTTTAGGTAAGTACTTTTGTGTCTTAGCAAATATTTTGTTAGAATTCCCTGAGTCATTTGATAGACACATAGCTCATATTTGAAGATATTTAAAACGTAATAACTCTTGATATGTATGAGTTGGACAATTAAGTTCTTGAACTCATCCTAGAAAAATTGGTACATATTTTATGACTGAATATCACTGTGACACCTCTGAAGTGCTTCCCCTAGGAAGCTGTGCACAATGCCAGCCTCTAGCTGACCCCTCAAAGCACTTTTGCTAGGACAAATTCTCAAAATTAAGTGTCAGACCATATATGACAACAGCTCTGCTTGTCATTCCCAGAAAAGGAGTTCCAAAATTGCTTTGAAGAGTAGACTGGGCGCTGGGATTGGTGGACAGCTTCCCAAGGAGAGTCCCTCAGAGGTAACCATGGTGGTGCTCAGCAATGAAGCATAGAACACTTTTTCTAGGATGAGTTTGAAAACTTAACTGTCAGACCTTGTGTAATTTATTGCAATTATTGGTTAGATAATTGCTTGCCAAACATTTCATACACAACACTCAGGAAGAACAATATTTTAGAGAGAGGCTGTTAGACCATTTCAAAAAGAAATTGCTTTACAATTATAGAAAGAAGATCTCTTAGTGACTTAGGGAAGTATTTCCAGTATGTCTTCAGGCAGGGATACCCTTAAACCATCCAACCAGATAATATGAATCCATGTTTAAATGGAATGAAAAAGAATAGGAAGCTTCAGCTTCTGTCATTATCCCAGTCCCATTATAGGTACCAAGAAACTTTCCGAATACCCCCGTCTGAGTATGAAACACCCCTTTCCCCAGGCCTGTGACACTAGTGGGGTCATGTTAAAATGGTTAACTAAATGTTGTGGCTTCAAAGCCCTAACTCCAAACTGTCAGAATTTCAGTGCCACCCATAAAGTTGACCCAAATATTTCGGGGAATGCAGGAATGTGTTCATGTATCTCACCAAGGCCCATGACCTATGCATCCTCCATGTAGCTGCCTTCATTTCTCCCATGTGACCTCCTGGTGCCCCCCAAGTGGGGAAGTGCCCCTCTGCCATGGAGGCTCTGTTGTTTCCTGGGTTGGGACCTCATGGGGTCCCTCAAAGAATTAGCAGCATGCTTCTTCCCCATCCCTGTCAAGGGGACCCTTGACATGTGGGCACCCAAATAGCCCTTCTTATGCCACAGCTTTAGAAATTACTCTGGAAAGATACCTTCTGAATTTTTTTTGGCAGATCATCTCTCTTTTCAGGATACAGGCCCGTGAAGCACATACTCTGCAGCCTTCTTACCCCAGGTACCCACAAAACACTGTTCCCATGCACCCAGGGTGAGCATTGGGGGGTTGGTTCAGAGTCCTTCACGCACTCTGGCTCACCCTAGACTCAACTAGGACCATGGACCACACTTGAAATTTTTCTTCCTTTTTTTACTAGAAAGGAAATGTTTATTCATATTTTCATGGTATTGTTTTTATTTAATTAATTAATTAAATATTTTTATTAAGCAGAACTATATATTTGTACAGAGAAGCAAATCAAAGACTACAGAGGAGATTATGACCAAAAACAATCACCCACTTACCCTTGTCCCACTCCCCCGAATCAACCTGTGACAGCACCTACTTCAACTTCTTTAGTTTTTTGGGCCATTTCTACCAAACTTAGAAAATATATGGATACTTTCATTTTTTAATCTATCACCTGATGACAATCTGTTAATTTTTCAATTCAAGAAAAATAAGGATTTAGTTCTCACACTCTACCTCTTTCTCCTGCCCTTCTAAGATATGGTATTTATACTATTAATTTTAGTTTCTAAGAGTTATCTTTGTTAACTTTAAATCTCCTACTTTTTCATCAATTTTGGATAAAATGTTTTAACTTTCTCTTTACCTATAGGATTTTCATAAAACTTGATGAAATGGTCATTTGTATGGCTTCTTTAAAGATGAGGAAATGAGGCTCCCCTGTTAGGTCATTCACCCAAAATTCCACGTCTAGAAAGTGATGAAATGATAACCCAACACCCATGCCTTAAAACTCTCCCTTTAGTTATTCGTATCTATCTGATGAAACTGACAGTGTTAATTACTTCAGATCTCTATACCTATTGACACAGATTCTTCCAGTATGAACAGAAACACACGCTACCTCCAGAACAAAATAGCATCATGAAATGTTAGTTCAAGAAGCTTGTTTAATTGAAAATGTGCTCAGAGACTAAAAAGGTGCTACAATTCCATTTGGCCTTTTATTTCTATGTCCTTTCTTCAGCCAAACTAAGGTAAGTGAAGGTTTGGTGTTTCATCTTTACTCCCTTTCTTCCTCTTAACAAGTTTCACAGAAAGAAAAAGCCACTGCAAGGAATCTGAATATCGAGGAGCCATATGGAGCCAAATGGGAGCGATTAGAGTGACTGCATCTTGTTAGGGTGGTGGGATCACTCGGGCATGTGCCGTCATGATGCGAACGTATTGCCACATGGCGATGAGTGTTCTGGCTGGGAGCTTATTTCTGTAACTGTAACTCCATCTGCCTGGCATCACCAGAGCCTCAACAGTATGGTGGCATGGTGAGACAGCCCCACCTCGAGGGCTCGGGAGGGGTTGGGGACCTTGCTTCATTCGAGGCCTTCCTTAGGGGGACCTTTCCAGCTGAAAGCTCTGTTTTGATCTCACTAGGAGTGAGGCCGTTACTCTGGCCGGGATGGCCCTGGTGGCTCACCCAGCAGCCCTCAACTGTGTTAGCTTCATGTTGAAAGCTTTTCTTCACCAAAGGAGCAGAGATATAAATAGCAACCTAGCTTTGAAAAGGGGACAGATTTTGTCTTATTTCTTGACCTTCTCTCCAGTAAGTCACAGCCCACCTTGACAGTGCTCTCTCAATGCACACACATCTCCTACGGCTGCTTTCAAATGAGCATAAAAATATAAAGGTTATGGTCTTTTCTATGCTGGCATCTTGCTGGGCCACTTTCTTGATTTCCTGGGTTTGTCTTGTTTGATGTGCTTTTGCATGTTATGTGCTCAAACTCTAGTAGGTATTGCTTTCTCCCCAGGGCAGTAAAAAGGACAGTTACAAAGATGGGAAGACTAAATTGAAGTAATAGTTAAAATACTTCCTATAGATATATATAGCCCCCAAAGATTGGTCTTTGCCTAAACACTCAGCCAAATAAGCCAGGGTCACACACAGCCGTGAAAGTTGGTCGTTATGGTGGGAGGTGGCAATATGCTCTTTATACAAGGAGACACAGTCATCAATTTCTAGTGTTTACTGGATTCTTTACCTGGAGAAATGTTTCAATATGGACTTTGGCTTTAAATCCTCTCTGGAATAAACTTGGAGACAGAGAGAGAGAGAGAGAGAGAGAGATTGTTACATAGTTGACCTAGGCCTTGATGTTATCTATTGAAATGATTATTTGGCATATAAGAAAAGGTAGGAATAATTTAGAAAACTAGGAGACAAGGTGTCCCTACTTAGCTTACGGGTACAGGGCCCAGACCAGCCATTAGAAGAATCTAATCAGCTTGATCAGGTTCATTCCAAAGGAGCTTTAGGTTTACCGAACCCCACAAACCAAGAAGCCTCCATAGCTATCAACTTGTCCCTAGGAATGGCTTTCATAATACACAGATTTCCATAGCCAAGTTTTGGGATTTTCAAAACCCATCATCTGTACAAACAAATGTTTCATGTCTATTCTGACTTTCGACCACTAAAAATTATAAAAATGTCATGACCTAATGCTGTTCATGGAACTTTTAGAGATTGAACGCAAATTGTGTCACATGATGGACAATTCACTGGCCTAGAAGTGAGAGGATGTATATTCTGGTTCTTTTCTGACATTTACCTTTGTAAACTTGGGCAAATTTCGAACCTTTCTGAAATTCAATCTTATATCCTTAAAATGGAGATGATGGTGATGTCTGCTTGACCAGCCACACAGTCAGGGATCAGAGGAACCTGAGGTGTGAAGCAGCCCAGCAACATGTGGTCCATAGGAAAGGCATCGTTGCGAGTCACATCAGTTCATAACTGCTTTAGGGGCCTGTGGGCCCAACTGGAGAAATCTTGAATACCTTCTCCCACCCCACACAGGCTGCAGAACCAATGTTTTAGAAAACACTAGTGGTTTTCAACTGGAGGTGATTTTCCCCCCAAGTGATATTTGGCTATGTTTAGAGACAGTTTGCACTGTTGTGGCTGGCAAGGGATGGGAGGCTTTGTTGCTACTGGCATCTGGAAGGAAGAGGCCAGGGGCCCCTCTAAACATCCTACGATGCACAGGCCGTCCCCTCACATCAAGAATTATCAGGGCAGACATCAGTAGTGCAGAGAATGAGAAACCCTGGTGTGGACACGAGCCCACGCTGTGGCCTTTAACCCAGGGATCAGTCATTGGATGGCTGCCGCTGAGCCTCTGATGCAGACTTTGAAATCTCCTCCAAACCCGAGCCAGGTAGAGGGTATAGATCACTCGCAGTAACAATGTGGGGAAGTAGAGCCCGTGAAGTCTCCGACCCAGTAGTTTTTAATAAGGGGTCGTCAGAGTGGCAGCAGCAGCCGCCCCTGGGGGCGTGTTAGAAATGCAAAGGCTCAGCACCCTGCCCCTCCAGGGCCTGCTGAGTTCATGGGGCCCAGCAATCTGCATTTTAGCAAGCCTTTCCAGGGACTCAAATGTGGGCTGTAGTTTGTGAACCACTGACTCAACAAGAGCCACAACTCAAATTTAGCCACTCTGCGCTTGGAAACAGCTTTATCTTGGGTCCAGCCGTGGCGTCTCCTGGCAAGATTTTCATCCCAGGACCCTCCCTGCTATTTCTGCGGTGCTTCAAGGAGCCTGGGCACCTACCGGCTGCAGGAAGTAAGTGCCATTACGACTTGGCTCTCCTCTGACAAGATGCCGTGCTGAGAGCTGCCCGGGGGGAGCGACGCGGCTGGCTGGCCCACTCCCAGCTCCATTAGGTGCGCGGCTGAGGGGCTTCTCCCAGCACAGAGGACTGCGGGCTTAGTTCTCCCTAAGTGAAGGGCTGGCCCAGAGTCCACACACTGCCATGCTGTGTGCCACCGCGTGGAGCAGGACTCTGGCCAACCGGTTGTCCAGGGAGGTTGTTGAGGCACAAACAGAAGTGGATACGGGTGGGAGGTTTCCAGAGCCTTCTAGTTCCTCTTCCTCTTCGGTTTGCAGACATGTATCAGTGAGCCCAGAAGGAAACACAGCAAACTCCTTCTGGGCAATGCATCAGTTATCTGGGGCTACCCTGACGTGTCCTCTGACCGTGAGGCCCTGGGGCAGTTTGTTATCCTTCTCTAGACCACAGTGACTTCCTAAGTGACACTGGAGTCGTAACACCTCTCTGAAGCTGCATCACAGTATTCATGTAAGTGATCCAAACGCTCTCTGTACTTACTGTGAATCGTGGTATGGAAGTTTCTAGGTGGGAATTGAAGATGCGTGACACAAAATCAGTTGCACACACAATGCAGTAAATCCTGCCCGCAGCCTGAGGCGCACAGAGACGTAGATGCGGAGGACTTCCGCCCAGCGCCAGTGACTCTTCCCCTGGTTCTGAAAATAGCACCTGGCTCAGAATGAGGTCAGCAGACCTCTTTGCATTGGACCCAGTCTCAGTAGAAATGTCAGTCAAGCCACTCGGTGGGCCCTTGAGCTAAGCACATTATAGCCTCAGAATCATATTTTTGAGCTAACAAAACAATGGCTGAAAAACATTTGAGTCTCATTTATCCTAACAGGGAAAATCTGAAAGGCCGTCGATCTGTTTCTGCTTCTTGGAGCCCCAGAGCTGCATCCTGAGAAACGTTTCTTCAGCTTTTCCTTCGGTTCCAGGGAGCTGATGTGCTTCCAGTAAATGCCTTCTTGCTGACCCAGGGTTGTTTCTGTTGCGTGCAACCAGAGAACTCTAGCTAATCCAGGCACTGTGTATGTCAAATGGGCATAGGGACTTTACTGCGAGGCTCCCTGAGTTTGGATTTGGGACATTCACTAGCATAGGTCCCTAACAGGACACCAGGAGGGGTTTGAAGAGTGTGTTCACATGGTCCTAGGTTTTAATTACATTGCAAAAGTAAGAGTTTAACTTAAGCGGACCACTGCTTCTTCCCACCTTGGCTTCCCCCGTCATGTTTCTCCCTGTGTGGGGTGGCGATGGAGTCACCGAAAGCATGTTCAGAGTCCAGCTTAGAGAGAGCTGAGTGGGGGGATACATTTAGATTGTCATTAGACTTCCAGTCATTTTCAGAGGCAGTAAAGTTACTGCTAGCCACTCCAGTTTAGAAAATCCTCTGGGGATAATTCTGTTCCCCAGTGTGCTGGCTCGTGGGTACCGTGAGCCAAAGGTACGGGACAGAAGCCACACTGTGACATGAGGCCTCCTGCAGCACCAACACTGGAAATAGGCAGGTAGGAGAGGAGAAACCAGATCCGAAATATTTGCATCTAGAAGCTGGTCTGCAGGAAATCCTAGACATCAAATGTGTAAAGTTATAAATGGGCAGGCTGGTTCATCAATACCTAGTTAGGACAGGTGCTCCCTTCTGCTAGGAATATACTTGAGTTACAAAATATACAAATACATTTATATTCTACATTTAGCAAGTTTCACCTGTACCCTTCTGAGATGCACCGTAAGAATGCACCCACTAAATACTCTCCCTCCGCCCATCCCCCACAATAACGAAGACAATGCCATGAAAGTTATGTCAACCAGTTCAATGAAAATATTTCAAATTGTATATAAAACCAGCGCATTGGACCCCATGATTGCATTTATGTATACAACCATGATTTAATAAAAAATAAAAATAAAAAAGAGTATTATAACATACATGTACATTTTAAAGAATAATAGTAACAACTTCTATGTTCTCCCCAAGCAAATAAAACAACACCAATTTCTTTGAAACTCTATTATATCCGTTACAGAAATAACCACTGCCTTGAATTTTGTAGTAATACTAATGCCCTTGTATTTTAGTGTGTTCATGTGTGTAATTTTGTTTTATCTGGCTTTTAATTTTATACAAATGGAATCATACTGTGTACATTCTGTGACTTTCTTTTTAATTAAAAAAATTTTAATTAACCAAAAATATATACAAATACACGCTATTTATATATTTTTATTTTAGAATAAAAATTTCAAGATTTCTGTGTTTGTAGAGCACACACCAATAGCAAAAGTTCATACAGCACAGGTTTTATGCATCCTAAGCCAATTGTAATAGAAAAACAAAACATGATCAACCGTGTTATGGTAATGACTAAATTACACTGCTATTTCTCTGTTGAAAATTATATTAATAGCAAACCATTATTATATGAAGAGTTGATAAAAAGTATTTCATCCCCTTCAAAGAAGGTAGAGAAAAAGTATTGTTACAATCGTATCAGACAATTAATCAATAATTAATTAATTAATTATGCAATAAATTAAGTAGTAACGAATGAATCAATTAAATAATAATTCAACAATAAGTTAATCAAAAATGAACTGATTTTTATAATGTTGTATTTATCAGTTTTTCAAAATTTATTTCGAATTTTTTTTTCTGCTTTTTTGTTTTGTAGAGCAGAGTCTCACTTTTCCACCCTCAGTAGAGTGCTGTGGCGTCAAAGCTCACAGCAACCTCCAACTCCTGGGCTTAGGCAATTCTCTTGCCTCAGCCTCCCCAGCAACTGGGATTACAGGCTATTTTTATTTTTAAAGATAGTTTTACAAGAGGTTGTAAACAGATGGTGACAACACATAGTGCCAATATTCATAATGCCTTTATATTTAGAAAGCAGTTTTAAAGAAAACAAAGGTGGTTTTTTTTATTAGAAAACAAAGGTCATGTTTTAATGCAACACCAGATTTATGAGAACGCACACCAAAGAATTGTAAGAAATTGGTCTTTAAAAAGAAAAAAGCATAAGGTCAGAATCTGAACTGAAAATCTTAGGATTTTACACCAGGA
>CAUYON010060466.1:0-28157 GCA_963573935.1 Arctocebus calabarensis
CTACTTGGGAGGCAGAGGCAAGAGACTCGCTTGAGCCCAGGAATTGGAGGTTGCTATGAGCTGTGATGCCATGGCACTCTATCCAGGGTGACAGCTTGAGGCTCTGTCTCAAAAAAATAAATAAATAAATAAATAAATAAATAAATAAATAAAATAAAATTTCCCATTAGTAAAACTGCCCCTAGTTGGTATAATCAATGTAAAATGGATTTTTATTCCGTGATGTTCCCAGAATTGACAGGCAGGGACTTGGCCACAGGAGCAGGTGTGAGAGGAACCGCTGGGAAGTGAGACTTACCAGGCAGACCGGACACGTCCACACTGAACTGAAACCAGAGCTCAGGATTCCCGCCCCTTCCAGGGTCTTCTAATCTTGTAGGACCCAAACTCCCCGAATCTGGTCAGCATGATGCTTGATACTGGTTTTACAGTTACAGAGTCCTGGTCACATGGTTCCAGGAAATGAACACTTACGTCCTTGCCATCAGGGAACTGGTCCATGTCAGGTAACCAGATTATTAATAAATGATTTTCGGGAACAGGAGGGATTGGCCATCACACAACATATTTCCATTAACTTGATACGGTCCAAAGTCGATGGAAACACTTTTTAAAAACTGCCTCATTGCCAAGAAGATAAATGACGTTGCCGTGTAGGAAACTCCCTGTTGGCTCAGAGGCAGGTCTCCTGCTTCATGGACAGACAGGGAGGAAGGAGTAAGAGGCACATGCCAGATGACTGGGCCAAGGGGCCGTGAGAACCAAGGAGGTCAAATCCCCAAGTGAAGACAAGCTGTAGAAAGGGAACAAGCCAGGCGGGAACCCTGAAACGATTTCCCAGTGTCCTCTGGGGCATTTCCGAGGGCAGACACCATGTAGCAGGAAGAGTCTTTCCTAGGCCCATGAGGGCCAATTCCCAAATAATGCTGCATAATGTTGCTTATTTGCATATTATCTATCATTTAATGAACTGAACTTATTGATTTGATTTAGTAAGTGCTTCCTTTATACCAAGAACTATGCCAGGAACATGACATGCGTCACCTCATCTAATCCCTAACAACAACCCTATGAGACAAATGCTACTGTTCCCACACTAAGTGGGGAGACTCCAGGTAAAGGATTCAGCTCAAGAGAATGTCCAGGCTCCTGGTGGGGTTCAAGGGAAACAGGCCTTTGTTGAGGGTTTGGGGGCACAACCCAGACACCATCTTCCTGACTGTCCTACGGCCCTCTCACCAGGGACTTACAACCCCAGACACCTGCTACTCAGAAGCCTAACCTCTGAGCACCTTCGTTCTTTATTAGGTAGGGGTGGGAAATGACTGATTTATTTAAATCACCTCTGGGGAGGATCCCCCCAAAACTTCTAGTATCTAAGCCAGAAACCCATTGCAAAATATATGGAAAGCACATTCGTGGCCCATCTTACGTGGCTTTTCCAGTTAAGTGTTTAATATGCAGCCTCTGTAGTTGACCATCTCCCTACATTGACCACCTCCTGCTGTTGACATAATTTCCCTAGACTGGACATGCACCCCGTGTTCTTATCAGTGCAGCAGGCCTGGTTCCTTGTGGTGACAACCTCCACACACTGATCAATTTGTCACAGTCTGGTGGGTGGTCAACTTACAGAGGTTCTACTGTGTTTAGTTTCCAGTTGTGCTGTACACTCCATTTTCCTCAAACCCCTATACTATTCTCCCTATTCTGTGTCCCACTTTTTGAGAGCCATATTCTCTGTTGGAGACATGATAAACAGATATAAAACCAGGTATGCTAAAGGATGGATGTATCTCACACTCACACACACGATTAAGACAGTATTTGTGCCTGGAGGCAGGTCTTAATCCAACCACGAATGTCACAGGTGGAGTTCCTGGCAGAAGGGCGGAGGGATGGGGGAGGAAAGGAAGAGGTTGTCATGTGGTCTCTGAACTTGAGTAGCTCACTTTTTGTGCCCAACAAAGAATTCATGTCAATGTGTGAGCTCATCGGTGCCAGGCAGGCTATTAGTAAGATTGGGCAAGTGGAGAGCCATATCAAATAGGTACACATGACGATGGAGACAGCGGTGGACCTCGGATCCCAGGTGCCAGGCAAGCCCCCTCTTTAAGAATTGCTGCCCCTGTTCCATAGACTGTCACCCTAGAAGGAACGGAAGGGAGTAGGACAAGGAGATGCAGGGGGAGGTTCCGGGCACAGGGAGGGGTTGATGCAAGGACAGGGCTCGGGAGCATCTAGGGGTGAGGTCTGCACCAGAGCAGAAGGTAAGTCACAGCCGTCTCAGCCTCCATGGGGCCAGGGTTACCAGGCATAGCTCACCCCTTGCAGAGGAGTAAAGGGGCTGCCAGAGTCCTGAGGGCAGCAGGAGGCACAGCAGGTTGGTTAAATGCTCCCTGTTCAGGCCAGAACAGGTTGGAAACCAGAGGCCACCAGGCCTGAACTTCTATGTGGGGATCTAGAGGTCACGGCCAAGCGGAGAAGCAAATGGGACAATGGGACAGAAGCCAGGCTGATAGCCCATACCATCCCCTGCATCTGTGACCCTAGGATGCTGAGTGTTAGATACATGGAAACCTCATTTTAAAACAGCACTGGCACCTATCCCACCAGAAAGCTGCAAAGTTTTGATTCTCCCTCTTCTGCTTTCTCTGGTTTCTTTGTTTTCCCAGCACCTTAGAATCCAACATCCAACATTCATTGTCCTGTCCTTGTTTTACAACTCGAAAGGGAACCTGTTTTCTCTGCCGATAAGTAAATTTTGTTAACTTGGGCTCTTCAAAAGCACAAAGTGAGATAGAAATTATGGGGCCCTGAGGTGTGTGTAATAAATACTTACCGTGATTTATCAAGGGTTAATATTGTAGCTCATAAGATATCAAAAAGAAGACAAAGCTGGGCACGGTGGTTTATGCCTAACATTCTGGTGGATGGCTTGAGCTCTGAGCAAGAGCAGGACCCCAGCTCTAAAAACAGCCGGGCATTGTGGTGGGCACCTGTAGTCCCTGCTACTTGGGAGGCTGAAGCAAGAGAATCGCTTGAGCCCAAGAGTTTGAGGTTGCTGTGAGCTATGATGTTACAGCACTCTACGGGGAGAATGACAAAGTGAGAATCTGTCTCTTAAAAAACAAACACACAAACAAACATAGTCAGAGGGCACGCTTAATAAGACTCCGTTCCAGCTTCCCATGGGGTGTGCAGGCTGTCCTGGCGGCAAGGAAGAGGTGGGATTGAATCAGACTGAGTTTGGAAGACAGGTTTGAACCCAGGGCAGACCTCACGCCCCATGCCCATGCTGGTCACAACTTTACAGAAGTACCTGACACTGTTGTGGTCGATTGTTGACCCCCCGCCACCCCCTGGATGCCCTATCAGAGGTTGGGGCACACCAGTCACTGTGTGGGTCCTGAGTGCTTCCCCTCTCAGGGGTCCCAAGACTACTGTAATCCCTATCTCTACTAAAAATAGAAAAACCAGCGAGCACTGTGACGGCTGCTTGTACTCACAGCTACTGGTGAGGCTACCAGGCAAGATGACTGCTCAAGCCCAAGGGTTTCAGGTGGCTGTGAGCTATGATGCCACAGCTCCCCTCCAGCTGTCCCAGGGGTAGGCTAGCTGCTTCTTCCTTTCACCCTCTCTGAGATAATCCAGGTCTTACATACTTTTGAACAAGACATTGAAAAATCAAAAGCCAGTCTGCAGTGGCTCACGCCTGTAATTCTAACTCTCTGGGAGGCCCAGGCAGGTGGATCACCTGAGCTCAAGAGTTTGAGACCAGCCTGAGCAAAGCGAGACTCTGTCTCTACTAAAAATAGAAAAACTAGCCCTGTAGTCTCAGCTACTTGAGAGGCTGAGACAAGAGGATTGCTTGAGCCCAAGAGTCTGAGGTTGCTGTGAGCTATGACACCATGGCACTCTACCTAGGGCAACAGAGTGAGACTGTCTAAAAAAAGGAAGAAAAGAAAAGAAAGAGAGAGAGAGAGAGAAAGAAAGAGAGAAAGAGAGAAAGAGAGAAAGAAAGAGAAAAATCAAAAGCCATCTTAACTCTTCCATTGGGCAAGGAAGCCTGACTTTCACTGTGCAAAGCCCAGCCCACCCTCTCAGGAAGGGAGAGAGAAAACTGCCTCCTGTTTTCCCTAATGAGCTTACTGTTAAGGAAACAAGACTTAATTCTCAAGCAGGTTGTCCTGCAAAAATTTGTTACTGGTGATTCACTCCAGTTGAGGCTCCAGGTGATTTCAGCATTTTTTTCTTTGTACTTTTCTGCATTTTTCAACTTTCTGCATGATTCCCCTCTTAAGAAAAAAATACCACCACTACTCCCACCCCACCTCCCTCAAAATCCTGCTTTAGGAATTTTCTCCCTCAAATGAGGATCGGCTACTATGGATCCCCAAGCACCTGTGGTTTCCTCAGTTACAATCCTTATTCTCCATGGTCAGTGTTGCCTGTTCCTTATTCTCTGCTATCACCAGATCCCCAGGGCTTAGTTCAGTGGCCAGTACATCGTGGGTATGTCTATCGAGTAAATGAATAAATTGATGCGTGAGGAAGCCGATGACTGAGGCCCAATATTACCTGTATCACTCTAGACTTTTAAAAATCTTCCCAGGCTGGGTGCAGTGGCTCACACCTGTAATCCTAGCCCTCTGGGAGCCCAAGGTAGGTGGATAGCTAGAGCTCACACGTTTGAGACAAGCCTAAGCAAGAACAAGACCCCATCTCTACTAAAAATAGAAAAACCAGCGAGCACTGTGGAGGGTGCCTGTACTCACAGCTACCGGTGAGGCTACCAGGCAAGACAATTGCTCAAGCCCAAGGGTTTCAGGTGGCTGCAAGCTATGATGCCACAGCACATAGCACTCTCCCCAGGGTGACAGAGTGAGACTCTGTCTCAAAGAAAAAAAAAAAAACCATCCTGAGCAACATTACCTCCTGCACCACCGCAACTCTACAAGAAAGTTATCAAAATTAGCTGGGTATACTGGCATATGCCTGTAATCTCAGCTACTGGGAAGGCTGAGATTGATGGATTGCTTAAACCCAAGAGTTCAAGGCTGCAGTGAGCTATAGTTATGCCACTGCACTCTGGCCCATCTGAAAGAAAAAAGAGAATAAAGATCTTCCTGGCTTGACGCCTATAGCACAGTGGTTATGGTGTCAGCCACATACAGTGAGGCCGGTGGGTTCGTCCCCAGGCGAGGCCAGCTAAGCAACAATGACAACTGCAACAGAAAAATAGCCGGGCATTGTTGTGGGTGCCTGTAACCCCAGCTACTTGGAAGGCTGAGACAAGAGAATCGCTTGAGCCCAGGAGTTTGAGGTTGCTGTGAGCTGTGATGCCATACCAAGGGAAACATAGTGAGACTCTATCTGAAGTTGCATTTGAGTTCATATCTGTTATGACAGAAGTGATTCATTAAGATCAATATGGTTCTCCAAAGTTCAAGAATCCGTGGTAAAATTTGAAATCTGGCAACCTCACTGAGATAGTAACCTAAAATGTGTTTTAAATATTTCTCTCCTCCTGTTCCAACCTCCTTACTATTTCTTAGTGTTTTTGGTTTTTTTTTAGAAAAAGGAGTCTTGCTATGTTGCCCAGGCTGATCTGGAACTCCTAGTTTCAAGCAATCCTCCCGCCTCAGCCTCCCAAAAATGCTGAGATTACTGGTATGAGCTGCTGTGCCCAATCCTTCTTAGATTAATTAATCCAGCTTAGACATTTACTTGAAAGTATAATAACCCTGAGCTATAATGCATTGTAGCTGAGAATGTCCTCATTTGTCATCACCTACTGTTTAAAAATATTAGCCACCTCACAGCCAGGTTCCATTTGCATAAAATGTCTTTTCTGGTTTGTGTCTCCTTAGTAGAAAGCTAGCGGTTCGGCTACAGCTCAGCAAGTGGGGGGAAGGTCTGCTGAAGAAGGGCTATGATCATGCTTAATAGTTAAACATCTTTTGTGTTTACTGCTTCTACTGTGACTTTAAGGGTCTAAAAAGCCCCTTGGGGTCTAAATGTTGTACCCCAATCATTTTCCATTTCCTCACTACCACTCTCATTCTTGTAATAGAAGGACAAAGCTTTATATATATATATCCCAACATTGTGGTGGGTGCCTGTAGTGCCAGCTACTTGGGAGGCTGAGGCAAGAGGATCACTTGAGCCCAGGAGTTTGAGGTTGCTGTGAGCTGTGATACCACAGCACTTTACCAAGGCTGACAGAGTAAGCCTCTGTCTCAAAAAAAAAAAAAAAAGGAAAAGAAAAAAGAAATGAAGACAAGTAACCTAAACATTTGTACCCTGATAGCAATCTGAAATAAAAAATTAAATTAAAATTAAAAACAAAAATATAAAGTTGGAATTGTTGGGTCTGGATTTCTGAGGGCCCTTGACTACAAAATGGCTTTGGTTCTCTCTCGCCTTACACGGTAGGCCTGATTCCGGACGCGTAGCTGGGAACAGCGCAAATGCCGAAGACGGCCTGCAAAGGGGGAAAGTGTGCCTTTCTGTTTCAGGAAACCTGCTGACATAGGGAATGCTTCTGTTTTTCTGCAGAAATGCTGCCTTCAGTGGACAAAATTCAGCCACAATCAAGCTAATTGAATGCACAAATGTAATATTTTTCCAGGGTACCTCCAATTTAATGCTTGATGAAATTGTGTCTTTCGCATATATTTACAAAAGCTTTTCTTCATCCAGAAATGTCTGTTAAAATTGCTTATAGATGCTGAGATAGCAAATCACTCTTCTAATGTAATGAGATAAGTCATCTCTATAAACTTTGCTTGCTCAAATGTACTCGCATAAAAGAAATCAGGCTACAAGCTTTTTTCAATAAATAGAATGAACAACTAGAACTTGATGGCTTTAGCGTGTTCTGCCTCATTGCTAAAGGATGTTTAAAATTGCTCCCTCTCTCTCCATCTCTCTCTCGCACAGCGGAGTTTTCATTTGGGTGGTTGATGGGGAAAGGAGGTCAGATAAACTGATGTGAGTAAGAAGCCCAAGCCATTTGTCAAAACACAGGGACAGGTCTTGAGACTGGAGTCATTTAAAGACTAAAAACTGATTTAAAAGATTCCTATCCTTGAATCGTTCTTCTTGCTAAACGCAGCCATTCCGTGTGCCTGATTTTCCCTGCTCTAGCTATCTGTATTAATAATTTGTACCATGGGAACTCTGTATACTGGGGAAGGTTCATATACATAATCATTTGTGCATAGCCTGGTAAAGCTGATTCAAAGACCATGAGTCCATGGAAAAGTCAAGACCTTTAGGTGGTCACTCAATTATTTTCAAGTAAGATTTTTCTTCCAAATTTTTAACCTGGAAGCCAATTCTGTAGCAAAATATCTATTAGGCCCTCTCACATATGGCTGTAGGGGCGTCATGTGCAGCTGCTCGGGTTGCACACTGCACAACTCCAGGGGCAATACCATTCACATAAACTACAATATGCAGGGCGTTCTCAGGCACTGTGCAATGTCATAGTTCCTCCAAGGTCAGGGGAGGGCAAATGATCTTCTTGATCAGTGTGTTGTGCTTTATGGCTACATTGTACCTGTTGCCTTTTAAGGCCTCAAGGAATAAAATCCAAGTTCTTGTTATCGACTCCCAAAATGTTAAAGCCTGCCTGGTGCCCTTTTACTTCTCTGCGCAGAGTAAAATTGTTGGAGAAAATATTCAAATCTCCAGATGGTTCTCTTTGCTTCAAGAAACGGTTTGGACAGCTTGACTGAGGACAGGCTGAAATCCAGAATAAAACGGGACCAAATTTCAAGTGCCCTTGCTGTCAGTATTGGAAAACACCAGACAACCAGTGCTCCGCACACAGGGAGGAGGGACAGCAGGCAGTGTTTGCAACAACTCTCTGGGATCCTTCCCTGTGCCAGCCTGCCTTTTGGATTTTCCCTCACACCTGCTGGAGGGTCTAGATTGGCCAGATGGGGGGCCAGGCTGTCCTGGGCATGGGGGGAGCGGAGGCTCCCCATCCGCACAGCACGGCCTTGCCTCCTACTAAGGCTGTTCCCTTTGCAGGCTGAAACATAGTTATGGGTGAGAGGAAATAAAGCCTCAATTTTTCCCGATCTCAAACATTGCTCCTGACACCCGCTGCCTAACTTTCAGTTCAACAAGATAATTTAGCATTAAACAGCGAGGTTCTGGCTCTCATGCAGTTCCTTGAACTCTGCTCCAAGCACATAGAAAAGTTTATTTGGGCATTTAGGGGATCAATGTTAATATGCATAGCAGTACACATGTGATAAAAATCCCCTATTTTGGTATAACCTGCTTTTTAAAAAATATCTCAGTGAACTTACAGATAGTTCAGGGCCCACCACTGCCTCAAGACCCATGCTCCATCTGAATCTCCATTGTTGCCAAAGAGTCTAAACCACCCTATCAGCTCGCAGACATACTTTGTTTAGTCAATCCCAAGCTGTTGCTGCTGTTTTCATTGAATATGATTACCTGAAGCGGAGCTGGTGTCCCCCATTCCTGTAGACTCCTCACTTCTTTTCAGCCTGCCCACTTCACTCATTTATTTGCATTGCCCGCCTAGTCCCTGCAGACTGCTGAGATTGTCCTACATCAGCCAGGCATAGGATGAGGAGGAAATATAGTAGGAAGGTTTGAGGGAGGCATCGACTTCTCCTCGCCCCCAGCCCTACACCCTGCCTAGGAAAATTACTTGGGTAAAAAGGAATCCACAGTATCCCGGGCTGGCCGCCTGACCAACACCTTCACACTTTTAACATGGGTATGTAACACAGGCAGCCCCCAGTCACAAACACCCAGCTGATATACAATGGTGGTGATCACAGTGAAGTCCCCGAGTTATAAACTTCTGACTGACCTACGACTAGCACTTATGAACAGAGGCTATTACAGGTATTAGGTGAATGTACCTGGTCCAACTTAAGAATTCCACCTACGAGCAAAGCTATATAACCCGTCTCATTCATAACCTGGGCACTGCCTGCACAGATACATATTTATTATGCAGAGTCTGTCCACGCAGATTGCTCTCTCTGTACTTTGTGACCTTTGCACCAGTTGCATGAACCACCTATTGTCTGTTATTGGAACCCTGAGAACCTGCCCAGGGAGCTGGCGCCCAGGTGGGAGACTCCACCTGAGACTTTAGAGCACAACTCACAGGTGTCCGCCCTCTTTATCGCCTTTCTCCATCCTCCCAAACAAAACCCCTTTCTTCCCGGAGCCCCCAATCCACCTTTGTTAGATTTCCTTTACCAGAACGCTGTAGTAGCCCACTCGGGGAAGGGTAAGTCCTTGAGGTTGGGGCAGGTTATTTATTTCCGTAAGTCTAATGAGATTTACACAGTTGTAATATTTGCTGAACAGAATCCTCCACCTTCTCCCACCCCTCTCCCTGGTCTATGGCCACCACGGATGCTCGTTGTACCTGATCTACCTGTAGAAAGATGAGCAGGTGAAGGGTCCTTCTGGGAAGGGATCGCTCATCCCTGGGGCACAGAGCGCTGCCCACTGAACATTCTGTGAAGCTGGGTATCTTCTCTACCTGCATGTCCAAAACACCAGCTGCTAACATACGCGGACACTGAGCATTTGAAATGTGGACAGTGACTCAGAAATGGAATTTTAATTTTATTTCATTTAAATTAATTTAAATTTAAATAGCCATATCTGGATAGTGGCTATTATGGTTAGCTCAATTCTAGAGCTTTCTTCTTTGAAGGACAAACTTAGAGCTGAACAATACAACCCTCAAACACATTTAATTTTCAAACAATTAAACTGAAAGCAAGGCCAACAAAGGACTCATTTCTAAAGTAAAAATTCAGTTTATTCATCTGTTTATGACACAGGACACAAGGGGCAAAGTTTCACATCACAGACTTCACTTCCCACTCCTTGGAATGTTCATTTCTTTGGCTTAAAGGAGAGACTAGACAAGAAAGCCAGGCGATGCTCAGGCTCAGGGAGCTAAAATAAGGCTGGGGGCAATGCTAACTTCATCCTCACGGGGATGGCCACGGGGGCTGTTAGGCGCAAGCTGGTTTTCTAGGCCTGTTAGCTGGAAGCACAGGGAGCGTCCCTGGATGCTGGTGCCAGGCCAGGCTTCAGTCGTCTCCCCCGCACAGGTACAGCAGCGCTTTCTGGTAGTCACCCTTAGTGTCTTGCTGCAAATGGCCCAGGAGAACAAAAAGAAATATGGTATCAGGGAAAGGACCAAACCCCCAAGAACAATATATACACAACCTCAGTGTACAGCAGAGACTCTCCCACAACACTGAAAAGACCCATGAGACACAAAGGCCTGGAAGGCCGTCCCCAGGCCACTGCCAGCGGCGCCTCCGTGACTGTGGTCAGGGGAGAGGACAGGGAAGACTTCCAAGTCCCCTTAAGACTGCTGGAGAGAAAGTGAGGTGCTGAGGCTAAACATGGGTGAGTGGCCAGAGCTGCTCTTCCTGTGACATCCTACGAGCACCTCCGCTCTCCCCCCTGCCTTCACCCCTGCACAGAGCAGCATGCCTTCCCACCTTGCCCTGCTTCTAGAATCCTAAAGTCACGTAGGAATGAGCTGGTGAGGTGAGGAGACAGCAGCTAAGCATCCGAGACTCCAACTGATCCCCCAACTGAAAACATGTGCCCTAATCAACCTAGGATGCCAAATCGACCTCCAAACTCATCCCTGGAAAGCATGGACATGCCTTTTTGGAAATCTCAGGATCTTTTTGAAAAGGGAATTGCAAAGCCTGTCTGAAACCACCGTGAACGCCATCACTCCACACACGCCAATGGCCCATCACTCAAAAATGGGCAGAGACTAAACTGATCTGGAGACAGGGGAGTTCTGAAAACTAAAGTTGTCAGGCATCTCTCAAGACGGTTCAAGACACAGAAATATAATAAATTATCTTCCAAGTCTCCACAAATTTTGCAGGATTATCTTTATGAACATCAATTATCCCTGCAGAGTAACAGATGTCTAAAATAGGAAATATACGCCTGAGTGTCCAAGAGTCCAGGACAAATCATAAATGGTGTTTTCAAGATAAATCCCTGATATGTGATGAATAGCATTGCTTCTCCAGAGAATTAAAAAACAGAAGATCACCATTCTGCTGTCATTTCGATAGGCCGCCGCAGGCCTTACCTGGATGTAGTAGTACAGGGACTTGCCGTACTTTCTCTTGAACTCAGACCTGATTTTCAACATGTCCACTTCACTGCGGGAGACCATGATTCTAATCAGGACCTTGTCGCGAGTACCCTTGCCCTGGAAGTCAAAGAGGATGCTCCAAGTTAAATTCACTAACAAAGAATATTGTCACTACTTAAGAGTCTACAGGCTGAGCATCCCTCATCCAAAAGTCTGAAACTGAAATGTTCCAACATCCAAGACTTTTTGAACACCAGTATGACACCACAAGTGGAAAATTCCACACATCGTACTAAGCTTTGTTTCATGAACAAAATTGTTTAAAATATTGTATATAATTACCTTTGGGCTATGTGTATAAGGTGTACATGTAACATAAATATATACACTTGGGTCTCATCCCTGCAATATCTCATTATAATATGCAAATATTCCAAAATCCAAAAAAGATCTGAAATCTGAAATACTTCTGGTCCTAAGCATTTCAGATAAGGGACACTCAGCCTACAGTAAGTTTTCTGGCATGTGGAAATGATCTGAATTCTTGATGCTGCACTCTAAGAGACTGCAACAGTGACATTATTTCCTTAAGAAAAATGAGTGTCTTGGAATTCCACACATACCTAGACCTAGACAGCACAAACTCCCACTCTGTATATTCAATAAATGCACGCTGAGTGCCCTGAGTGCCCAGTAAATGTACGCTGAGTGCAAGGCTCAGTCAAGAAGTCTGGGAGTTCACATATGCAACAAAAGGTTTCTCAAGCTCAGGGCTCAGAGGGGATACTCCAACAGCCTAGTTTCCTAGCCCTGCCATTTTTGAATGGTATGAGCAGTAAGGACCACCGAGTTCAGAGCCAGAGCACCAGACCAGGGCACCAATGCGTCGTATCTGATGTGGAACCAGACGAGAGGTGGGAGAGAGGCTGCATAGACAGGGGAGATGCTCCTGGAAGAAATGGCAACAAGCGGGAAACACAAGGCACATTTGAGGCATGGAAAACCAGATGGCTTTGTGGGAAGAGACAGTTCATTCAAGGGAGAGTTGCAGGGCTGGCTTTAGAGTCTGACAGAGCCATGTGCAAATCTGGCCCATATAACCTCTCCTCATCTATAAAGAAGATAACCTGATAAGCCTCAGAGGTTGTTTTGCAATGATTTAAAATAAAATAGTAGCACATGTCAACTGTCTAGCGGGTTCTTAATAATCTCTCCCTTCCTCACTTATCTGTACTTTGAGGAAACCACTGCAACACAGAGCAGGACTCAGACACAACTACCATCTCTTAACTTTCTCTCCACGGGTCTCTATTTTCTGCTTGCAGACACACACTTGTCTTTAAGCAGTTGAGGGAGAAAGAAGATGCACTTCTGGTTTTATCCCCCATCAGATACAACCAGAGCCCAGTAGCGTGTCCTGCACCCACACACACAGTGACAGCCCTTTCTGCAGCCACTAGTCAAGGCGACTTAGTCTGGGGCCCAAAAGAAGAAAACCCTAAAGCCTAAAGCTCTTACCTTCATGGAGTCATACAGCCGATCAGCAAAATACAGGGGCTTGTTCTGAATGCACTGGACTGAAGAGAGAAGGAAGAAGAGTCAGGGGGTGGCTGCTTCTCTCTCCTCCACCGGTGGGAGGGGACGCCAGGACCCCAGGCCACAAACCAGAAATGACCCTGAGGCAACAGAAATGGGCTGCAAAACAGGAAAGGCTAAGGGAATCCAGGAGTCCTCTGAAATCTACTGTGGGCTGGGCTCTCAGGGCTGCAGAAACCCAAGGGCCCGTGTTGAGCTTCCTGGCGCAGGCCTTCTTTCTCCTGTTGTCTGGGTGCTCCTGGCACTAATCGGCTCTGCCAGTTCAGGCCCTTCTGCACCATCACATCCCTACATTTATACAGTCAAGAGGCTTCGGCACTGTCCACTGAAAGGTGCTGGCCCCTGGGGCAGGAGCCAGAACACTCACCCAAGTTCAGGAACGCATTCTCCAAGTCTCCCTTGACCTCCTTCTTGATGCTCTCCAACATGTCGTAAGGGCTGTAGCTCTTATACCTATCAAATACTGAGGAGACGGGACACGTAGTTATCAGATCAGAGTCGTCAGTCGAAGCTGTCAATCAGCACCCACACAGTCATGCACCATGACGAAAACCCCCCTGCAGGGGTTGCCATGGTAACCAGCCTGTCCCGGAACAGCCGGCCCCTGCACCTGTCCTGAATATTTTGACTATCTCCAACACCCCTGAGTGGAACCCACTCCATCTGGAGGCCACGGGCAACAGTACGCAGCACCCAGTAAAGTCCACTGCTTCAACAAACACGACAGGACAAAATGACCATCAAACAAGACGGGGCGGGAAGCTCAGGCCCCACAGCTGGCAGAGAGAGGGATCCCAACGGGCCGACTGAGGGAAAATGGGTGGGCCCAGGACAGTGCCAAATGGAAGACAACCGTGTCCTGGCAGCCCCAGCCCCAGTGCAGACAGGCACGTGGCCACCCCCAGGCACGAACGCCCCCGACCAGGGCCCACCTTTCTGCAGGTGGCACACACTCCGCTCCGTCATGATGTGGATCCACTTGGGAACGTCGGTTCCTTTCCTCTTCACCCCCGCATCATAGAGATCCTGCAAGCACAACCAACCGGGAAAAGTGAACCACACGACCCAGAGCACGGTCGTGAGAAATGCCAGGCAGAAAACCCACAAAGCTGCAGGTGGAAAACGCCAAACGAGGCCAGAGGAGTGCCCCGCAGACGTGGGCGAAAACGTACGACTTAGAGTCTTCATCACCAGCGCTCGTCCTCAGGCACAAACAAATGGAATTTGAGGCTGCAGACTGTCCACGAGGTCAGGGCCACACAGTCTACTTCCCTGAACACAAACGTGGGGACCGAGAGCTTCTGTTCCCAAGAAGGACCTCGCGTGTTCGTGAGCGCGTCTGCACCCGCTCTCGGCACCCTGAGCAGAGGGGCCCGAGGCCCCCACCTGAACACAGCTACCTCCTAGAGACTCAGGAAATGACGGAGGCACGAGAGGAGCTGCTCCGGTCTCATTTGAATTTCGGGGCTACAACTAATGCAAACAATGGCAGGAAGGGCAGGAGGAAGAGCGGCTGATGCAAGGGTAGATAGCCATTCCGTGCTGCCAAACCCGACTTTACCACCTGCTAAAAGGGCTCTGTGTGGAATAAACTACATTTTAAAACCAAAATGAAGGTTTTTTAAATTTTTTATTTATTTATTTTAATTTCAGATTAATATGAGGGCACAAACAAATATTATAACAAATATAAGTTACGACATTTGCATGTGTTAGGTAAGGTCCCTGTTGTAGTTGTGCCCCTTACCTTGGGCCCACTAGGTAGGAGCACACCAGCCCCCCTCTCTCTGCCCACCCCCAGCGTGAATGAAATTGAGTTTTTCTCTTGTGTGGGCATGTGCTTTAGATCACCTACTGACTTTTTATCAGTATTGAGTACACTGGTTATTTGCTTTTCTGTTCTTGTGATACTTTACTAAAGAATGTTCTCCTACTCTATCCAGGTTAATACAAGAGATGCAAAGTCTCCATCTTTTTATGGCTGTGTAGTATTCCATGGTATATATATACCACAGTTTATTAATCCATTCATGGGTTAATGGGCACTTGGTTTGATTCCATATCTTGGCGATTGTAAATTAAGCTGCAATAAACAATCTGTTGTAAATGATAGAGTCATCTTATGATAAGACAACTTTTTTCTTCTGAGTAGATACCTAGTAATGAGATTGCACTAAAACGAATTCTTTTCTGCAGCTATTGTGACATGCTTTGAGACAACTGAGTAAGGAACACCATTCATAGCAGTTTCAATAAGCATAACAAATAATCCTCAAAGATCATGAAATTAGAACTGGTAAAAGTGCTATTTAGCTGGAAAAGAAGGGTGGGCCTCTGCTGCCCTCCATGTCCCCACCAGGAGGGAGAGTAGCCTCCCTGTCCTGGCGGTGCCTGCACCGTCTTCTCCTGCTCCCTTCACTTGTCCCCTTGCAGTGCAAGCACACCAGTGTGCACAGCCAGCTCACACCTGCACAGACTCGTGCTTCCATGCACGATACGAGTCAGCTAGTGATCCTGTAATGAACACCAAGGAGTATCTTTTAATAAACATTGCTGTCAGACTATGGTGGGTTTACTAGATAGCCACAAATTCTGATATTCCTCCCTGCCGAAGGTAAAGGTAAAGCCCCATTCCTCTCCCGTTGACTATGAGCTAGACTCAGTGACTCACTTCCAATGGACAGACTATGACAGAAGTGACAATGTGTGACTTCTGGGATCAGCTCACAAAAGACACTGTGGTTTCCTCCTTGCTCTCTCTCAACTCCCTCACTGCCATGTGGGACACGCAAGCAACCCCGCAGAGAAGCCTACGTGGAGGGATCTAAGTTGTTCTGCCAACAGTCATCTGGGTCACCTTGGAGTAGATCCCCTGACCCAGTCAAGCCGTCAGGCGACTGCGACCCCAGTCAACATTTTGTTGGTAGCCTCACAAGAGGCCCTGAGCCAGAACTGTCGGGCCACTCCTCAGTTCCTAACCCGCATAAACTGAGAGATGGTAAATTGTTGTTTTAAGCACTAATGTTTGGGGTGCTTTGTTACAAAAGAATAGATCACTACACAGACTATCCGGAGACTTAACCAGAAAACAGAAGCGCAAAGCAAAAAGCTCAGTACTTACCCGGGCGTCTTGGTCAATCAGTTCATAATCAATGACTGAGCCATCCTCTGCTCTTCTACCCTACAGTGCAAAAACCAAGAACATCAAATCTATTTCTCTGTCTATTTTAAACTAGAAATATTTTCTCCCCAACTTATGTAAGCCATTACTTGATATATCCTAAACAAACAACCACTTAACATTTTTCTTCACTTTGAGATCTAGATAGGACCAGGGAATGGTAAAACAGTTAAGGCAGGCCCGGGTGGTGTGCCTTGCCCCCATTCACCCCCTCCTTCGTACCCAGTCCTGGGTGGAGAAGACCTTACAGAATTCTCATCCCTGCCCTCCCCCCAAAAAAGCTAATGAGATTTAGTTCCTTTCCTCAGAGAGGTTGCAATCAGATGGAGAAATAAGCATAGAACAAATGGAAAAACCACATGATAATCTACAGAAACTCTCAGAGAGTGGGGTCAGCAGAGTAAGAACAATGGGGTAGGGCTTGAACATGAGTCAGATGTGGCTGGTGAAGGCCAGGGGCAGAGCATGTTTGCGGGTGTGTGGGGTGCTGCCCCGCCACAGTGGAGCTGAACAGGAGAAAATCCAGGCAAAAAAGATGAAGGGGGGAGGGCCAGGGCAAGTTCACATACCTCATTGTACACTTGGGAGTGAACTATCTAAATCTTCGTATCAGAAATTCACCTGCATTTTTGACAGCGGGTTTGCACCATCACTGCAGGACTTTTAAAGGCAGTTGAGACTTTGCATTTGACATAGCAGAAATGAGTTTTGAACAAGTGAGAAAAATGGTGAAAACGTGTTTCTAAGAGGTCTGTACACAGGGCAGGTGGGAGAGGGAAGGGCAGAGCCAGGGAGCCAGTGCAGTAGTGATGATGTGAGCAGGCTGGGACGCTGCACACTGTTGATCATTTGTCATCAGGGCTCTTTGAGAAAATAATTTCTCTTTCCTGCCCTGGCATGTAGGCATCAAGTTACACACCAACCGGAAGTTGAGATTCATAGAGAAAGGGCTTTCCTCCATTTAATGTGCTAACATTAGTATTCAGCTCCATAAAGACACCCTCACACTCCAGGAAAGGGGCTACAGGGGCAAATTCTCCTCTAAGAAGGGAGGCCAGGGGAAAGAAACAAGAGGGCCACTTCCCACTGGGTCCTCTGCAGTCACCGACAGGGGCAAAGTGACCTTCCCTTGGTCATGAGACCAGGGCTGGCAACTAAGTCCAGGCCAGGACTTGAGAGCCACCCATTTCCTCCTCTAGCCCCCAAAGTCCATGCGGTTTTGCAGGATAAGAAATCCTATTATACAAAAATGACAACTCTGCAGCGACAGTGCAAAGCCACTGCCGAAACTGCAACTGAATTTCTGATGCAGGCACAGAGGATTTAGTTAATTCCCTCCCTAGTGTAAAATGAGGTATGTGACTTGCCTTGGAAGGCAGCAAGGGCAAAGAAATAAACTGGAAACCAACCTTTGCGAGGGCAACCATCAGCTTGCGGAAGTCTCCAGATGTGTCAGAAACAATGTCCTTCTCCAGGTCAGTCTTGTACACTTGGGAGATAACACATCTGGTTTTTCACTTCCCATCCTCACCCATCCCAATCACCCCTGCCCCACTAAGACTCAGAAAAGCAGAATAGCTGTGTCAGCGGGACAGAGCCACCCTTCTGAGCCCAGACCGAGGGCAGACTCTCTAGAATGGCTTGTACCTTCGTGGAATCAGAGCCAGGGTGATTGATTATCAGTGACAAGGAACAGACAGGGTTAGATCAACCCGGGATCCTCAGACTCACCTTTGACCAGCGACTTGTTCTACAGTTAAAATACTAGGTCCCCACTCTCCTGACTATAAGTACGCATTCTGAACATCAAAAACTTTGGAGGGCTCCACCCCAGCACACACATATAGTCATATTATTGTGCTTTATTATCCAGTGATTGAGAAAATGCACAATGGCAAAAACTAGTAAGAATAATGCTTTTAATTTGTATTTCAGTATTCAAAATAGCATCTATACTGAAATGCAGTCACTAGAGATGAATTATAATGTTCCCAGAACAGAGAAAAGGTAAATGTGTGAGGTGATGGCGATTCCAATTACCCTAACTTGATCATTGCACGTTGTACACAAACACCAAAATATACATACCCTCAAAATATATTTGCCTATGTCAACTTAAAATAAATGCAGTAGCAATGTACATTGCATTGTCCTTTCTACCCACAGCCTCCTTTGCTGCTAAGAGCACACAGGTCCTCGGGCGTCTCTTGTAATCATTCTTCAACCATCCACTGATCAGAGCTGAGAATCTCTTACCCAGAGACTGAACAGCACCCGGTAAATGGAATCCCTGTATAATGTTTTCTAGTTCTCCTCATCAGATCTTTCCTTAAAATAAATATTGTTTTCTCTCCTTTCCTTTCCTTCCTGCCTAGCCTTTTGCAGAAGTTCTAGTGGAATGTACATCAAAATGCAGACAATGAGGAGGAGACAGAGAGAGTCCTTGACCCGGCCAACCTCGGCTGAACGGTCAAGTGGCAGGTGCTCCTGATTACCTATAATCCAGACATCCTCTCCCCAACACAAAGCCAGGTAGCCACGATGGGGTCACAGAACTGGGGCTAAGAGGACAAATCACAGAAACAGGGATACTCACTTTCCTTGTAGACTCTGTTAATTTCCTGCAGCTCCTGGTTGGTCCTGGAGCAGATGATCTCAATGAGGGAATCCTCGTCAGTTCCCAGCCCCTGTGAACCAGGAAGAAGGCCGCTCAGCAAGGAATGGCTTCTACACCCCTCACCTACCCCTCTGATCCCCATCAAGTAAACCGCAGACAAGGATTGGTCTCTTGGCATTCTCCTTTCTACATTCCCACCGAAGACTCTGCACTATACCCTCAGCACAAAGTAACAGTATTTTGCATTCCTTTAAAAAACGCCTCACCAGAGCACATGATGTGATAAGTGGCATCTTTAAGTTCAACTAAGTTTAAAAAAAAAAAAAAAAAAAGAAATATTGAACAGGAAGAGGCACCAATGAAATGCACAAAAATGTTAAAAGTGGTTGCCTTTTGGTGATGGGTTTATAAGAAGTCACTTTTTCTTCTTCTATTTTTCTTTATTTTCCAGTTTCTATAATAACCACACACTATTTCCATAGATAAGAATATCCCTCATTAAACAATTCTTCTCGCTAATTTAAAATAAAAGAGTATAAAAAGGGTATGTTATCATTTCGTTAGCATCATTAGGTCAGAATAAGTCTTTTTTACGAGGAAAGGTAGAGTTAAGATAAAATTTTTAGCTTCACCTCTTTGAAATGTAAAATTGGGATAATGTTAAAAATTTCATTCTTTTGCTTGATTATTATGCACTCTTCAGGCATTTTAGGGAAGCAAAAGGAAATAATGAAGTGCCAAATAAACCTAGATACCAACACGTTACTAAAGAATAAGAATTTGATGGGTGATGTATTCAAATTTAATATATACACTTTTGAGCATGCTAGCTAGCTTGAAAGGACTCAATGAAACATGTATTTCAAAGCTGGCTTCGTGATCAAAGTCAAGATTTAATAATCAGGATTCTTTAATACTTGTCTTTCTGAATATGGAAATATCACTTTGAACTAAGTAGAATTACAACTGTTTAAAATGTAAATCAATTATAAGGTGTTAATACAATAAGAAACTTACTTATCCACATGAAAAGTGTGTTAGCTATTAATTAAACTTATTAGAGTTTATATGCTCCTGAAAATGTAGCTCGTGTGATACAAACTAAGCCTCAGGTTAATGGTTAATTTTGAATTTTATTCTTCATCTAATCTTTGAGCCAATGGCTGTTCTACCAGTTTTTAATCATGATTTGTAGAGGTGTCAGCAAAGCCCCCAATTATTTCCTTGTTAGCTAAAGGTCCACACAGCATTCTATAAAAATGTTATAAAATGTCCACTGAGCGTCTTTGAATATTTTAGGGAGGGGCAGTTTTTTAATCTCGAGGATGACAGAAATATAGTCTAAAAATAACTCATGCATTGGAAGAAATGCTATCTCCTACTGTGGAAATGCCAGACAGGCAAAATAATGTAAGATTTGTTTCCATCCATCACTGATACACCTACCAGTGGTAGTATCTGAAAATTCTATTAGTGTTTTAATCTCTACATTCAAAGGTGACCTTGGCAATTTCCAAAACTTGGCCCAAGCTTTCCACAGATTGTCCAAAATTCCTATCACAAGGGCAACTTCTACTGTAACATATGGCAGATATTGCCACTGGTATTGCCAGAAGTCAAAACAGATTTTTTTCTAAAAGCATAGTTCAGTTAATGTCACTTCAAGCTTTATGGATTTCAGAAGGGTACTCGACTGTAATAGCTAATGGAAGAGCTGGCACAAGGTCAAAGATTTAGCAGTTAAAGCACCTTTCATTGGGCCCAATTACATAAGATTATAACAGCGCCTGATAGTTCAAACAGGTCTATTTCAAGTCACTAATACCTAGTAATAGATACTAGTAAAACCATACAAATCACATCTAAATGGATTCTCGATGAAAATAGGATAAACTGATCTAGAGCATTGATGGTCAGAAGAAACCCAGGAGAGGCTGGGTCATCCATCCATGCCATCAAAGGTCCAAAGGCTCGGTTCCCAGGAGCACTATCTTTATCAAACAGGATCATTAAACATTGTTGACATTTTATCATTCCTAATCATGCCTTCCCCGCAGTACAGCTTACTTAGGAAACTCAAAGCAAGTCTGTGCAAATAAGCTGAGAACAGCTTGAGCCCAGCTGAAGAACCAGAGGGAGAAATCGACTTAACAAATCTTTCAGCAGCTCTGAACTATCAAGTTCGATCCCTCGAAATGCCCGGTGTGTGAAGCAGCCTCACTCTTGATGTGGCTCTCTGGGGAAAGGATGACAACTGAACTGTGACATTAGCTCTGGTGACAGGCTTACAGCTCAGTCTGTTTATAATTCAGGAACAGTGGCATCACAGAAAACACACTGAGACTTAGAATAAAAAATCAGAAATACGGCTTCCTCCCCTCCGCCCCACAGCACAGAGGCTTTTTCCAGTTCTATCAGCAGAGGGCAGTGTCGGACTATCCAAAGTGTTGCAGGCACACAGTAGGAAAAGAACCCACAGGCCCTGCTATAAATTTGTGTTGGGATATGCACAAAATGCGAGAGGTTTCTAACCTGGAATTTTTGCTATCTAATCTAACGTAAAATTCTATGTTCAAAATAACTTTGCCAAAGAAAAACATAGAAGCTAAAATGTCCTACAAGACTTTGAACTAAACACAGGTACCATTCATAATCTGAAATCACCCCGATGTGCACTATGATGTTCTAATTTCACCCAACTTTGAAACAAACAATGGAACTGACAGGGAGATCAGAGGAAGAAACACCCACGAGAGCATGGGCAGAATTTGCAAGCTTCACTTAACAAAAGCTATGAGTTTTTCTTTCGCCTTAATATCACAACATAGCTTTTTAAAGGAGGAAGTGTAATCAAGGAAGTAGTTTTCCCAAATGGCATTCCAATTGCCCAGGTGCCGAGTAGTAGCAGCAGCTGGTAACTGACTTCTCAGCACCATGAAATTTCTTTATAGTAGTAAAACAAGTAACTGAAATATTTTTGGTACCAATCCTGAGACTTGGAGCTTCAGTGCATAAAAAAAAAGGTTCCAAATGAGAATTCAACATAACTGAAAATCACCTAATTACTTCCAGAAAGCTGTAATTCACACATATTAATAGCAGATTTGACAGAGACGATATCTCACCCTCATTTACCTTCATGGAAGCTTTTAGCTCTGAAGCATCATACTGAGCAGGTGTCTTCAGAAGGCCCAAAATCAGCGTCTCCAGGTGGCCAGATAAGGCTGACTTCAGTGCTGCTGGAAGTTCCTTTGGAAAAACAGGCAATCAATCATATGGAAAATCTGGTTGGTAACAAATACTCACTTTAAAACCGGTGAGTGAAAACAAAACAAAGGAGGATCTGTTTGTAAAGCAGGCTGTGCGCCTTCGACCACTCTGGATCCTTGGGTCAAACTCCCTCAACTATATCCCCTTCCACAGACCCGATGTTAGAAACATAAAAACTGTGCTTCGCTGTACCAAAATCCCTAAAAATCTAAGCAGATTTTGCCTTTCCCCCCTAGTTACTAAAAGGAAACTGGAGTACTGTATAATTCCTCAAAAAGCTGTGTGTATGTGGGCACTTTATAATCTGCCTACCACTGAGAACACCTAGGGCAAGCCAGACTACCTTCCAAGGTCAAGGCTAAGGAGGAGGTGGTCAGAGCACAGAGCCTCCTAGGAAGCAGTCCTCAGGGCCTGCTAGCCTGTAAAACAGCGGTTCTCAACTGTGGGTCGCAACCCACAGGAACTGTATTAAAGGGCCGCGGAATTAGGAAGCTTGAGAACCACTGCTGTAAAAGATTTGTGCAGCTGTTCCAGGAGTGACTCCCTAAAGCCACCAGAGGGAACAGAGGCCCCAGCATCTCTGGGAGTGGGGTCATGAAGTTCTCCTATGCAAAACACTTCATCTAATACTGAGAAAACATCTATTGGTCCACACTCGATTGGGACAATGTTAATAGACGTGAGAGAAAACAAAAGCCCCTCGGTCACCCCCCTGAATTTCTGACCGCATATAATTTCTTAGGGGTTCCACTGTCACCATGAATGTAAGATCTCAAGCCCATCCAATGTGGGTGTTTTAGATACTTCCTCGGAAAAGAAACTCCCTACAAATCATGAGTGATAACTGAACTCTCCTATTGTAATAATTTTCTTGTTTCTTTTCACACTTTCCCTTCTCTCCCCACTTTATTTCTCTCCTGCTGTATAATAACACCGGTGGCTTCTAGTGTTTAGCCCCTGGAGGTCCTTGCAAGCTGAGAGTGATGTGCAGCCAACTTCAGAGACAGTCACCTTCGAATCATTCAGTCATGTCAAGAATGCTAGAACTGGTGGGGCCTGTAGCTCGGTGTATAGGGCACCAGCCACATACATCAAGGCTGGCAGGTTCGAACCCAGCCCAGGCCAGCTAAAACAACTATGACAACTGCAACAAAAAGAATAGCCAGGCATTGTGGCAGGCGGCTGTCATCCCAGCTACTTGGGAGGCTGAGGCAAGAGAATTGCTTAAGCCCAAGAGTTTGAGGTTGCTATGAGCTGTGACACCACGACACTCTACCCAGGGCGACAGCTTGAGATTCTGTCTCAAAAGAAAAAAAAAAAGAACGCTAGAACTGGCATGCAGCTTAGAAATCACTCAGCCCACACCTTTCCCCACCTACATTCTCCTGTTTCCCCATATCCTAGGAACACACAGCACTTAGGAGGGGATTTTAAAAGCAACACCTCCCAATTATAACACCAATTTTCCAATTTGGAACTTTGAGGTTAGGTAACTCCAAACTTAGCCTACCCTTGAAACTCCCTTCGACCCCTTCTGTGTTCAAACCTCAAATGGCATTTGGGCACCTGCTGAATTCTTCCACTTCTATTCTAAACTCATTATGGCCATTCAACTTCCTATTTCTTAAAATGTCCAGCACAGAACTTGGCACTAATGAAAGTGCCAGCAATGTTTGATAGATAAAACATAACCATTCCTTCCATGGAGAAATCTGGCATCTGCTACAACATGAAAGAAACACTAGCTCAGATGTCTCTCCCAGACTCTCTCACTTCCACTGGCTGTGCCCAAGCTCTTCATATTCATCCCCCAGGTAGCCACTGTCCACATCCTAAAGTGCTCTATAAGGCACGCTTTTCTCCTGCAGTTCATAAACAACTCCTTTGAAATGGGGAGGTTCTGTTTTGCTTTTAGGATTCCCTTCAGAAATGACTTCAAGTTGTATCCATGTGTTTTTGTAAAAGATGACAATTCTTGGTCCAAGGCTGAGAGCAAGAATCAGCAGAATGGTGATGGTGAACCTCGCCCAGCACATGGCAAAGCCTGTGAGGACTTGGAACCGTATCATGATTCTTCCTTCCAAAAGGGTATGTGAGAGCTTGGTTCTCCATCAAGATCCAGGCTTCTGTGTTTGGATGCATACCTGCATGTACATACCTAAATGTATTCCGAGACTGTATTCTGTAAGTGACAGCTAAGGGACCAATTTTTTGCCTACCACTCAAAGCGCTGGGCCTTCTACTCCAGTGGGAAGTTGGCTCTACCAGCTCACAAATCTTTCCAGGAAGCTACAGAAATAAAACACTTCCCTCTATGCCTCACTACAGAAGATTAACGTTAAGTCTACTAGAAGAAAAATTGTAATGCACACGAGATGAGTGAATCCAGATGCTTTCCTATTTATGTCCTTTTCAACTGTTTTTGGGGGGGGGGTGCTATAGCAAGCCTTGACCTCCAACGCCAAGGACCCTGGTGGTGCTGTCAACCTCAAGGGCAGACATGTCTCTTCCCGAGGCTGCCAGCTGCCCCCACGGTGGCTATGAGTGAAAGCCATAAGTCAAATAGGAGCCGCAGGAAGCCGCACTTACTGCATCATCCAAGAATAAAGCAAAAGCTTTTAATAGCAAGAAGTTAAAAATAAAGCAGCACATCCTTAAAAATAAAATTTCCTAGCACTGCGACAAAATAAAGGATGAACAAGCACCGGTTGTGTCTTAACCACTAGTGGACAAGCAAAGGAAAAAGCACACAAAGACCCTTTAAATAGCGCGAGCATGGCACGCTGAAGATAGCCTTGCTGCCCACACGAACTACCAGCTGAGCCCATTCGTTACAAAACTCTTAACAATTCACGTATATATTTTAAGAATGAGAGGAGCATATTAGGATCAATGCTCAGGGGAGGATAATGTGCTAAGATTCAATTAGAAACATCTAAGAGCCAGCAGAAGTCGTAAAGGTGAAATGAACTGTCACGGGTCGTGTGCTCAGCCCTAAGCACAGTGCCTGGCACCACGTAAGTCATCAATGACATCTATCATTATTGCTGTTGTTATTGTTCCCTATGCCTTTCTAACTTGCTATTCCCAGAACTGCTCCCTCCGTGTGGTCTGGGTTGGAGCAGGGTGTTGTCTGTACAGATGAGCGCCCAAGTGCCCTAGGGACCAAATGTGTATGAGGAGTACTTTTTCACAAGGATGTGAGACACCCAAGGGTTACACAAGGCTTTTCCTGGGGAGAGCCACAAATCATGAAAAGAAAAAAAAGCAATGTGTGAAGAAATTCAAGTCTACAAGGAATGCCCTTTGTCCCTGAGACCCCCTGTACCTTTTTGGTCCTTCTTTGGTAGGCGAAGCAAATGTCCTGTCTCTGTGCATTGCTACGGTTGGTCAAAATGTTGACGATGGTGACCTCGTCCACACCTGTGGAAGTTGTGAAAAGTTACTCAGCCACGAGCTCTGGCCCTTACACAGAGGGCGTTAAGCAGAGTTTTCCAAACTAAAACGTACACACCCTTTTCTTTTCCAGAGTGAAATACCAAGACACCAAGACTTGTTCCCTCTCTTTTGTCAGCACCCTCTGTCCAACCTGTACACCCTCCTTCCTTTTTTTTCCTGAGATCCTCAAACCTCAAGCTTAAATGGACCTTTTAAATATTTATATTTTAAAAACTATTTTATTCACAAATTGGTTTCTGGAATCAACAGTAGGAGGTGCATTTGGGGGGCTTTGGCAGTCACACGGAACAACAAAGATTTAGGAGGATTTTAAATGAAGGTTCCCAAATTGCCATTTAACTGAGGATTTAATAGACAGTAACCACGAGCTGAATTAATAGACACAATTATTTATATTTATTGCAGGATTATAGCTATGTAAGCAGCTAGGTATAATTTCTATAATTATAGGAACTGTCATGACAAATGGGTCAGATTTAATATGGCAGTTGTATTTTAATAGCATAATTGATTAATACAATTGTAGTTATTGAAGACTAAATTGTTTTGTAAGGGAAATAAATGTTCCACTGCTTTTAATCTTCAATAGGCAATTTTAATAATCAATTTTATAACTTTATTAAAAAGAGTAAGTGTTTTAATCTAAATTAAATCTAAATTGGGAGTTTTGAAGTGCCACTGAAATATTTTAGTACCTATTTTAATTGGAACATGTGTATTTACAAAGATAAGCAATGCCTTCGGGTATCTGAAAGTTTCCAATTTTATATCAGAAATACTCCTAACATGCCATTTAACTTAAGAAAGCACAATTTTAAGAATTGAGAACATGAAAGGTCTCTCTCCTGATTGTGGACTTTGTTTAATAAAAGGAGGAGTATTTGCCATAACTGGATAGGTAATTCTTGGGTGACAGAGTAGAGTTGCTAAGCCCACAAGGTCACTTGGAAACCACAAACAGCGGGGCCTAACGGAAATCAGAGGAATTCAGAAGAAACAGCAAGGTCACAACTGCAATGCTCTGAGGCAAGGCAAAGAGAAGACGGGGGGCATCCCGAACGCTCAAGTATGTCAGAAAGATGGAAAAGCATAAAGTTAGGACTTGGGGATATAAAAATAAATAACAGTCTAGTGCAAATGTCCTTATGATAAAATGTTGTATTTTTTTCTTTGGGGTAGATGCCTAGTAATGGATTGCAGGATCAAATGGGAGGCCTAATTCCAGTTCTTTGTGGATTCTCCTTACTTCCTTCCAAAAGGGTTGTATTAGTTTGCAGTCAATTTACAATCACCAAATTGTGGAAACAACCTAAATGCCCACCAACCCAGGAATGGATTAACAAGCTGTGGTATTTGTAGACCACGGAATGCTACTCCGCCACTAAAGAAGGAGACTTTCCATCTTTGTATTGACCTGGATGGAGGTAGGACGCATTCTTCTTAGTAAAGCGTCACAAGAATGGAGAAGCAAGAATCCAGTGTACTCAAATCTAATATGAAGGCAGTAAGATGAGCTAATGCAAGGGGTAGGGCAGGGGAATGAGCAAATGGGGAAAGGGGAGGAGGGCGGGGCATTGGGGGGGTCACGGGGTATGGCACACTTCTTGGGGGTTGACACAATTATAAGAGGGATTTTTATCTAACAAATGCAATCGGTGTAATCTAATTCTTTGTACCCTCAATGGATTGCAAATAATAACATTTTTAAAAATGTATATACTCATTTCAAAGCAAGTTCACACCAACATTGCTTATCTTAACTGTAGCATCTATAACTTCAGCTCTCATTTTTACTTTAGTCGATGTGAACATAGAAACCCAATTGCTATATATGAGATTCAGCTTCAGAGATGCTGATTTCAGTACTGTAGATAATACTGAAAAATATTAGGAAGAAGAAAAACTATGTCTAAGAAGAGACTGAGTAAATATTCTTTTGCACATATAATGGATAGTAGGCAAGTCATTTAAAATGATGGCACAGAGGTATTAATATTGAAAATATTCACAACATATGTACTGTTAAGAAATGCAGGTTGCCAAGCCGTGAAATGCACATATGCAAATATATGCACATATCACAAAATATCAGAAGACTTTACAGCAAAATTTAAATAGTGATCATCTGAGTGGTGGAGTTAGGGGCACTTAAAATATTCTTTCTTTTCATTATCTGCACTTTTGAAGTTCACCACAATGACCATATGAAAGGTTTATTTATTTTTATTTTTTAAGACAGATTCTCATTTTATCACCCTGGGTAGAGTGCCATAGCATCATACCTCACAACAACCTCAAACTCCTGGGCTCAAATGATCCTCTTGCTTCAGTCTCCCAAGTAGCTGGGACTATAGGCACCTGTTATAACACCTGGCTATATTTTTTAAGAGATGAGGTCTCGGCTCGGTGACTGTGGCTCAAGCAGCTAAAGCGCCAGCCACATACACCTGAGCTGGCAGGTTCGAACCCAGCCCGGGTCAGCCAAAACAACAATGATGGCTGCAACCAAAAATAGATGGGCGTTGTGGCGGGCACTGTAGTCCCAGCTACTTGGGAGGTAGAGGCAGGAGACTCGCTTGAGCCCAGGAGTTGGAGATTACTGTGAGCTGTGATACCACAGCACTCTACTCAGGGCAACAGCTTGAGGCTCTGTATCAAAAAAAAAAAAAAAAAAAAAAAAGAGAAGGGATCTCATTCTTACTCAGACTGGTCTCGAACTCCTGAGCTCAAGCAATCCACCTGCCTCAGCCTACAAGAGTGCTGGCATTGGCTCGGTGCCTGTGGCTCAACGGGCTAAGGCGCCAGCCACGTACCCCTGAGCTGGTGGGTTCGAATCCAGCCTGGGCCCGCCAAACAACAATGATGGCTGCAACCAAAAA
>CAUYON010060468.1:0-22534 GCA_963573935.1 Arctocebus calabarensis
TGGTTATTAAACCTTTGTCTGAGGCATAACCTGAAAATATTTTCTCCCATTCTGAGGGCTGTCTGCCTGCTACACTTACTGTGTTCTTAGCAGTGCAGAAGCTTTTTAGTTTGATCAAGTCCCAGTAGTGTATTTTTGATACTGCTTCATTGCCTGGGGAGTCCTCCTCATAAAAAATTCACCCAGGCCAATTCCTCCAAGAGTTTTCCCTGCACTTTCTTCTAGTATTTTTATAGTTTCATGTCGTAAGTTTAAATCTTTAATCCAGTGAGAGTCTATCTTAGTTAATGGTGAGAGATGTGGGTCTAGTTTTAGTCTTCTACAGGTCAGCAGCCAGTTCGCCCAGTGCTATTGGTTAAATAGGGAATCTTTTCCCCACTGAATGTTTTCCATTGGCTTGTCAAAGATCAAATAGCAGTATGTAGCTGGGTTCATCTCTTGGTTCTCTATTCTGTTCCATACACCTATCTCTCTGTTTTTGTGCACGTACTATGCTGTTTTGATTACTATCGATTTGTAGTACCGTCTCAGGTCTGGTAGCGTGATTTGTCCTGCTTTGATTTTATTTCTGAGTAATGTGTTGGCTATTTGAGGTTTATCTGATTCCATATAAAATGAAGTATTATTTTTTTGAGATCTTTAAAATATGACAATGGAGCTTTAAATGGAATTGCATTAAAATTGTATATTGCTTTTGGTAGTATGGACATTTTAACAATGTTGATACTTCCCAGCCATGAGCAAGATATGTTTTTCCATTTGTTGACATGTTCAGCTGTTTCTTTTCTTAGAGTTTCATAGTTCTCTTTATGAAGATCTTTCATGTCCTTTGTTAGATAAACTCCCAAATATTTCATCTTCTTTGGTATTACTGTGAAAGGGATAGAGTCCTTTACTGTTTTTTCAGCTTGACTATTATTGGTGTATATAAAGGCTACAGATTTATGAGTGTCGATTTTGTAGCTTGAGACACTGTTGTCTTCCTTGATCACTTCTAAAAAGTTTTGTAGTAGAATCCCTGTTTTCCAGATATACAATCATGTCATCTGCGAAGAGTGAAAGTTTAATCTCTTCTGAACCTATGTGGATGCCCTTGATCACCTTTTCTTCCCTAATTGCAATGGCTAAAACTTCCATTACAATGTTGAAGAGCAATGGAGACAATGGGCAACCTTCCCTGGTTCCTGATCTAAGTGGAAATGATTTCAATTTAACTCCATTCAATACGATATTGGGTGTGGGTTTGCTGTAGATGTGGGTTTGCCTCTATTAGTTTAAGAAATTTCCCTTCTATACCAATTTTCTTAAGAGTTCTAATCATGAAGGGATACTAGATATTATCAAAAGCTTTTTCTGCATCAGTTGAGAGAATCATATGGTCTTTATTTTTTAATTTTTTTGTATGCTGAATTACACTTATCAATTTACGTGTACTGAACCAGCCCTGAGATCCTGGGATAAAGCCCACTTGGTCGTGGTGTATAATTTGTTTGATGTGTTGCTGGCTTCTGTTAGGATTTTGTTGAATATTTTTGCATCAATATTCGTTAGTGGTATTGGTCTATAATTTTCTTTTCTTGTTGAGTCTCTCCCTGGTCTAGGGAGCAAGGTGATATTCACTTTATAAAATGTATTGGGTAGGATTCTACCTTTTTCTATATTTTGGAATAGGTTGAGTATTATAGGTACTACTCCCTCTTTTAGGTTTGGTAGAATTCTGATGTGAAGCCATCTGGTCCCAGGCTTTTATTTTTAGGGAGATTGTGTATAGTTGACGCTATTTTAGAACTTGATATAGGCCTATTCAGCATTTCCTCTTCATTCTGGCTAAGTCTAAGAAGGTGGTATCCTTCAGATTTTCATATTTCTGAGAGTAAAGTTTCTTGTAATATTCGTTAAGGATTTTTTAAAGTTCTGAGGGGTCTGTTGTTATTTCGTCTTTACCATTTCTGATTGATGAAATTAGAGATTTTATTCTTTTTTTCCTGATTGTTTAGCCAAAAGTTTATCTATTTTATTGACCTTTTCAAAAAACCAACTTTTTGATTTATTGATCTGTTGTATAATTCTTTTGTTTTCAATTTCATTTAATTCTGCCCTGATTTTGGTTATTTCTTTTTTTCTGTTGGGTTTGGGGTTGGAATGTTCTTTCTTTTCCAGTTGCTTGAGGTGTCCCATTAAGTTGTTAACTTCATCTCTTTCCGTTTTCTTGAGGAAGGCTTGCAGTGCTATAAATCTCCCTCTTAGGACTGCCTTTGCAGTATGCCAGAGGTTCTGATAATTCATGTCTTCATTATCATTTTGTTCAAAAAATTTGGTGATTTCCTTCTTAATTTTGTCTGTGACCCATCTATCATTCAGCATAAGGTTATTTAGCTTCCATGTTCTTGTTTGAGTATGCAGATTCCTGTTATTGTTGAGTTCAACTTTTATTTCATGTTTTATTCCATGTCCAAGAAGATGCAAGGAATAATTTCTATTCTTTTAAATTTGCTGAGTTTAGACTTGTGACCTAAGATGTGATCAATTTTGGAGTATGTTCTATGGGCTGATGAGAAAAATATTTTTTCAATTTTAGTAAGATGAAATGTTGTGTAGATGTCTGTTAAATCTAGATGTTGAGTGTTTATGTTTAAATCTAAAATTTCTTTACTTAGCTTCTTATTGGAGGATCAATCTAACACTGCTAAAGGAGTATTAAAATCTCCAACTACTATGGAGTTGGAGGAAATGAAATTACTCATATCTATTAGAGTTTTTCTTATAAATTGAGGTGCATTCTGGTTGGGTGCATAAATATTAATAATTGAAATCTCATCATGTTGAGTAGTACCTTTAACAAATATGAAATGTCTGTCCTTATCCATCCTTATTTTGGTTGGCTTAAAGCCTATTGTATCTGCAACTGAGATGGCAACACCTGCTTTTTTCTGTTTTCCATTTGCCTGGAATGTAGATGACTATCCCTTCACCTTGATTCTAAATTTATCTTTTCAGGTAAGATGAGATTCTTATATGCAGCAGATATCTGGCCTGAGTTTTTGTATCCAGTCAGCCAACCTATGCCTCTTTAGAAGACAATTTAAACCATTCACATTAATTGAAAACATTGATAAATCTTTAGAAAGTCTAGTGGACATTTTTAATCCTTTCATCTCTGTGGAAGTTGGAATTTGATAAAAAGTTTCTGGTTGAGTTTACTTATGTGTTGGAGGATTACACTGGTCATTATGGACGATAGGTCTGAGAATATCCTGGAGAGTTGGTTTAGTTATAGCAAATTTCTTCAATATGTGGATTTTATTGAAGTATTTAATTTCTCCCTCATAAATGAAACTTAGTTTAGCTGGATACTGGATCCTGGGTTGAAAGTTCTTTTGTTTTAGGAGATTAAAAGTCGATGACCATTCTCTCCTAGCTTGAAAGTTTTCATCAGAGAGATTGCAGTTATTCTAATTTTCTTCCCCTTGTAGGTTATGGATTTCTTGTGTCTGGTTGCTTTCCGAATTTTCTCCTTCATATTAACTTTAGTGAAGTTAATTATAATGTGCCTGGGGGATGTCTTATTCAGGTTGAGCCTTGTTGGGGTTCTGAAGCTGTCTGCTATCTGAATTTCAGAATCTCTTGGGATTTCTGGAAAGTTCTCTTTCATAATTTCATGAAGAAGAGACTCTGTGTGTTGTGATGCCACTTCGTTGTTTTCAGGTATCCATATAAGGCGAATATTGGTTTTCTTTGAGTTATCATAGACCTGTCTGAGAGAATGATCTGTTTTTGCCTTCCATTTCTTTTCCTCTTTGAAAGTTTGGGAGCGTTTGAAAGATTTGTCTTCAATGTCAGAAATCCTTTCTTCTGCTTGCTCCATTTTGTTACTGAGGGATTTTCTCAGATCTTTGAGGGCTGCAACTTCTTGTCTCTTTCTGTCAAATCATACTCATATTGCCATCTGATCTTTGATAAACCAAACAAAAGCATACACTAGGGAAAAGAATCCGTATTTAATAACTGGTGCTGGGTTGCCACCTGTAAAAGACCTTTTTTTGTTTTTCTGCCTAATCTTTTCACTTCTAATTAAAGGATAGTAAAACCTCCTACTATAATATTTGATTTATCTATTTCTTCTTACTATCCTACCAGTTGTCTTATGTATTTTGAGGCTATGTTGGTAGGTGCATACACATTAGGGATTGTTACGTGTTCTCAGACTATTGACCCTTTATTTTATGTAATGCCCTTTTTTATTCCTGTCAACTTTCCTTGCTCAGAAGTCTGCTTTGTTTTAAATTAATATAGCTACATCTCTTTTTGCTTTTAAATTAGTGTCAGCATGGTATATCTTTCTCGATCCATTTACTTTTAATCCATTTATGTATTTATAGTGAAAATATTGTTTCTTATGTTCAGCACATATTGGGTATTGATTTTTCATCCACTCTAACAGTTTCTGTCTTTAACTGTTGCATTTAGACCCTTCATTCTCAAAATGATTATTGATAGAGTTGGATTAATACCTATTATATTTGTTATTTTTTACTTTTTTGTTCTTATTTTCATTTTCCATACTTTTTCTGCTTTTTTCAGTTTTAACTGAATGTTTTGCATAATCTCATTTTCTCTTCTTTCTTTGAGTATCCCTTATATTTTTTCTTTTTACTTTTTTTAGCAGTTTATTTAGATTTTACAGTATATATTTACATATTATTCAGTTCCACTGTCAAATAACTTGTAGTGCCTCATGAATAGTGCAAGTATTTTATGGTAACTAAATAGTCCTAATTACTCTCTCTCATCCCTTGTATCATTGCTGTCATTTATTTCATTTACATACAGCCATTTATAAGTATATGTACATTCACACACATACATAATCAAATATATTATTCGTATTATCATTTTGAATAAATTTTTATCTGTTAGAGCAACTAAAAGTGAAAAACAATACAAGCTTTTGTTTTGCCTTCACATATTCATTTTCTGATGTTTTTTCTCTATTTAGGCAGACTAGAATTCTGATGCTTATCATTTTCTTTCTCTCTGAAGAAATTCTTTCCACATTTCTTATAAAGTAGATCTATTAGCAATAAAATTCTTCAATTTTTGTTTGTTTGAGAAAGTCTTTATTTTGCCTTCAGTTTTGAAGGATAGAGTAACATTCTGTGGCACAGAAAAGCAGTGCTTATATCTTGTCTTAGCAAAACCAAGTTCTAATTTTGTTCTGATACTAATTTCTCTGTATTATTAGCTTGCTTATATGTAAAAAATATTTTTAAATGAAAAAAATAGTGAATATTTATTGAGTACTTAACTAACCATGAGGCATTCATATGAGCACTTCACCTCCATTGACTTTTTTAACCTTCATAGCAATCATATTGAGTAGGTGCTAGGTTGTCTCCCTTTTAAAGAGGACCACCAAGAAATAGGGAGGTGAAATAACTTTCCTAAGGTCACACAGTGCTAGAATTTGGATCTAAAGCCTACAATCATATTGTAGCTGGAATTTTTCTTTACTAGGTCCTTGGTCACAGAGATTTGAAGAATGAATCATGGACCACAGAGTAAGCAAAAGCACAGAATTTATTGATAGATAAAGAAATAGGTAAGGGGAAAGGGGGAATAGAACCTCTGGTAGGGGGTCCCAGGTAGGCAGTCCTTTTGACTCCTCTGTCTAGGTACTTATATACTTTTCCTATCCAACGGGCAGGGGTTTGGGGGAAATGGGATGTATGTCTGAAATATGTTGCAACTATTTGGTGCCAGGGCTTTGGGCAGCAGTTAATTTTAAAATTGACATAGTGCAAAGGAATATGATCAGAACGCACCCTGCAGAGTACCTGTTTGTGCCTAGAGATGGGTGTCTGTGAAAAGATTGATTTCTGAGCTTGCGTAGGCCTAGAGAATGGGGGGGGGCGGTCCCTGTCCAACACTGAGTGGGGGAAACCTGTATCAATATTGTTTTTTCTCTACTAATGTATAAGATTACTTGATGATTTTCTTATTAAGAAATATATAATATGTTATGATTTAATAGAACCTTATTCTTTAAATATAAAAAGAAGCTTCATCTTAAACATGTGGTTAGTTTATTATCTTGATACATTTTACTTCAAAGAACTTTTATAAATTTTCTTAAAATCTTTTTGCAGAATGGTTTGGGGCTCTTATAAATTGTAGCAACTAGATTAAAAAATATTGATTAAAATTATCATTGTAATTATTTTCAACTACTTGGTAATCAAAGAGACCAAAAAGACTTCAGATTTTTTAGTATTCTTTTTAAAGTAAATTAATTTTATACTGAGAAATTCTCTTGTAAGTTTTGATAAATAATGCAAATAGATCAGAATACTTTCTTTGCCAAATGATCATCTAAACACTTCCATTAAAAAGGGAAGTGTGAACTAGAATAAAATCATAAGGCTCCTTCAGTGGCTGACTGACTGGACCCCCTCTTAGCCAGGAAGGTCCCCTAAAACTGAGTTGCTACCCATGAGAAAAGAGATCAGATATGCCTCATCAAGGCTCCTTCTTTCTTAGAGATGTCCTTGGTGACTAACAGGCTTAATACTGTGCAAGACATACCTGCAGGTCCTCAATATACACAACAAACCACTTAAGTCTGGGCATATGTCAAATAGCTTTTCTGTGATTAACCAACCCTTATTTTAACTCAAACTTTTCCTTTTTGCTGACTCCTTGTCCATTAGACAAAGCTCAACTCTTTCAGCCAGTTGTCAGCTAAAGAATCTTTAAACCCACTTATAATTGTAAGCCCCTGCTTTGAGATGTCCATCTTTTTGAAACAAACTAATATATGCCTTCTACATACTGATTTATAACTTTACCTGTAATTCCTGTCTCCCTGAAATGTGTAAAACCTACCATAAACCCACCACAATGAGTCCACTTGCTCAAGGCTTTTTGAGTATGGCTCTGGGTCATGGTTCTTAAATTGGGCTGAGAATAAACTTCTTTTTTTTTTTTTTTTCGCAATTTTGGCCAGGGCCGGGGCTGGGCTTGAACCTGCCACCTCCAGTATATGGGGCCAGCATCCCACTCCTTGAGCCACAGGTGCCACCCTCAGAATAAACTTCTTTAAATTATCTTATAGAACATGGCTTCTTTTCCAATGACAGGAGAAAAAGATGAATGGAAAAAATATAAACTTATTGTACACAGACTCTGTCTTATTTATCATACCTCTAATAATCCTATAATTGACAACAATTCCTAAATATTATTCATTTAATATCAGAGAAGGCTGAGGTGTAACCAGGTAAAATGTTTGCACAATCTTAATGGTTAAAAAGCTGAGGAGAAAAGATGTTTACTTTTGTTGTTCTGATGCCAAATCCCTTGCTTTTATCACCAGATCAATATGCTTCATTATGAAGTGGAACAGTGACAGGCTGGCTGAAGGAGTCTGTTTTGGCAGACCTGAGTGGCAGGTGAGAGGCATCGTTAAGTGTTTCTCAAGAATGCAAAACTGTTCCTCAAAAAAGAAAGCCACCATCGAAATCTAACATGCCAAATCTGTCAGGAAGAACTTTTTGACCTTTATTTCCCTTGCATGGCTCTGATCCAGCATTAATAGAGCCAGATCAGATTCAATCCAGTCAAGTGTGACAAGGACGTAAAAGGGTGGGGAGTGGAGAGATGTGCAGGGGTGGTGGGGGACGGGAGGGGGAGTATGGGGCTGTAAATAAAGTGGAAAGTTTCAGTCCAGCTCCTTCCCTGAGGTGTTCTCAGTTGGACAAGGGGAGAAGTTTGAATTAGATGATAGACTGGGAGTTATATTAGACTGTTGTCTGAAAGTTACCAATAAATATGTAGGTTTTTATCAAAGGTAGTATCTAGGGCTGGAGAACATCAAGTTTCCCCAGTCATTTCTGGCAAAAATAATTTGTTCTCCTTTTTTTTGTGTATTTAGCTCATTCATAAACAACTCATTCATACATATTATTTTCCCATTATAGAAATATGAAAAGTTAGAATGTACCTTCAAACATTCAGAGATTCAGTTTAGTTTAGATGAACATACAAATCATTTCAAAATCAATGAAAACCATCTAAGGTTCCAGCCCCCTTGTGTTTTAGAAGTTCCTGCTAATTCTTAACTCATACTCTCCTATGTACCTTGCAACTACTCAAGACCATTTACTTTGGGCGGGAGCATCTTTGGCTAATTGTTATTTATGCAATGGCTTAATTTTGTGTTCTTTATTTTTGGTTTATTATTTCATAATTTTTTCAAGGATCAAGTGAATCTAATAAATATTAAAAGTGAATTTAGAGAGTAGAGCTCACAGATAACTCTTTTCCTCAATAGCAGGACTTTATAAAAAAATGTATTTAATAAGGTTCTCAACTTTTGTCCTTGTATTATATTCATAGCCAAAGTCTGGGTAACACAGTGTTTGCTTTTCTCTAAAACTTCACTATCTAAGAGAATTTCTGTTGTTACAGGAAATGTTCTGTATCTGGGCTATTGATATGATCACCACTTGCTATTGACCACTAGCTATGGAGCACTAAATTATGGCTTTTCTGATTCAGGAACAAAGTTTTTAATTTTAATTTAATTTTAAATAACTGAATCTAATTTAAATTTAAACATCCATATGTGGCTAGTGGTTACATGCTGGATAGTAGAGCTCTAGAAATGTTTTTCTAAAATTGAATAAACCTTTGGCTCCCACAAAACCCCTTGTAGACGTATTTCTCATTTTATTGAACTTATTCATTTCATTTTAAAGAATGTTACTGAAAACAGACTTCTTTATTATTATCATTATTTCTCTTTTTCTTGGGGGGTAAACAGATAAGTAAGCCTCAGTTTAGGAAGGAATGTTTTCTAAAAGCTCAATATTTCAGACTGAAGTATTCATTTGTCTTCAGTAATGCCTGGCTTTGAAATTTTGTTGCTATTGGCACTAAATGAAGCCTCAATTTCCATGCTCTGGAGATAGTATTGATGCACATTAGCAGTGTGTGCATTGCACACAGCGTCAAGTAAACAGCCACATGCGTCGAGGTCTGTGCTTAACAGCCTGCCTTAGGATCCCTGCAGATTCTCTGAGTATCCTTTTAAAGGTTCTGCTATCTGCTCTATGAGAGGAACAGATGCATCTTTCCATATAGTGCAATCAGCCAAGTTCAGGAGATGGAAGGCCAAACTATATTCATATTTCTTTCAAAGTGCAAAGTATTTCAGTAGTACTTAAACCAGTCCTCTCAACAGCCACCCTCTCTTTTTTGAAAGTTGGTTGCTATTTTGGCTGCAGTTTGAGATCAGAAACTATTAAGCTTTCATTTGAGTAAAATTTTCTCATTGTTTATAATCCATTTCAATGCGGTTCTTTAAGGTATACTAGTATTTCTATTTTAAAACCTGATTTTCAGAAGTTTCTGTTTTTATGAAGAAAATAGTTGTTTTCTTTTTACTCCTTTGAAAACAAGGCAATTATTTTAAATTAAATAAATACTTTGGCTCCCACTATTATCTTTCTTTTACAAATGATGTGTATCTTATGGTATGGATCGTATGAGAAAAAATGTCTAAGCATAAATACATAACTTATGATATATATTGCACACACACACAAATAAACATACACATCAACTTTACCCAGTAAGTAGAAGCAACAACACTATTAGAATGCATCTATATATTTATGTATGTATAAATATAAGTATGAATGGCTTAATTTCATACATGACATACAATTGGGGAAAATTCTTTAAATGATAGGGAATTGAACATCACTAAAATTTCATTCAGTGCCAAATTCTGTTTCACAGCACACGTGACTTATGATTTTAAATCTGTCCTTGGGCATTTATAGAAATAGGGAACTCACTACTTTCCCAAGTAGTTTGTTCTATTGTCAGCTAGCAACTGCTTTTAGAAAAGTGTCACACTAAGAGTCGATCTTCCTCCCTATAACGTCTATTCATTGGTTCTATTTTTAAGCATTTTAAACATCTTTTGTTTAAAGGATCTGTACATAAAGCTTCAAAAAATATCTATGTCCCTATGGAAGGATGAAAATCTCAAATTATGATATGGACATTCTATTTGCATAATTCATATACAGTTCTAGAACTTTTAGTGACCAAAATGTTGGTGGGCAATATAAATGAAGGTCATACCTTACACTATGTAAAATTCCATTTACAAAAAGCTTATTCTTGCCTCCTGGATAAAATGAGAATATTTATCAATTTTCACAATAACTTTTCCATCTACACATGGATTTAATGTATAATTTTTCTAGATAATGGCTGATTTAATGCATCAATATATAAATCTATTTACAAAAATTCCATTCATACTATAGTCTATTGAATAATTAATTTATGTCAAAAGTTGGCCTCTTGACTTATATGATGCACAATCAGATGTTCTATAAAGGATGCCAAGAGAAAAAAATGACTTATTCTGTGTCAGAACTTGAAGCAAAGGGAGTTTTTCTGAAAGTCCTCTTTAATTAAAGGCATATAATAATACTTATATCTAGTGTCAAAAAAATTAGTATTTTAAAACTATACCAAAATAACTTATATGTATTAGTTTGTCTGTGTATCTATCTATCTTTCTATCATCTATCTCCATGGAGGAGTTTACCTTAAAAGTTAAAAAAAGTCTAAATAAATAATTTAAAAATATGAGTATGTATTTCTTTTCAATGGCACTTCCCAACAGGAGAAAATTATTGTAAAATTGTGTTTAAAAATTGTACTACACATTAAAAAAACTCTTAAAACTAATAAATTCAAAGTTGTAGGCTATAAAGTTAAAAAACACAAATCAGTGGCAAGGAATAAATCAAAAATAAAATTTGGAAACAAATTTGCATGCAATAACATCTAAAAATAAAATACTTAGGAATTACTCTAACAAAAGAAGTGTAAAACTTATAAAGTTCATCCTTAAACAACATGGGCTTAGCCACATAGGTCCACTCCAATGAAGATTTTCTTCTTCTTCTGCTACTTGAAGATAAGAACAACCCCTTATCCACAGAAAAGAAACCAAACTCAGTAAAATAATTTAAGGTAGTTTATTCTGAGACAAATTTGAGGATCATGACCCGAGACATACCCTTGAGCAAGTGAACTCATTGTGGCATTTTGGTTTTATAGATTTCTGGGAGACAGGAATTACAGGTGAAGTCATAAATCAGTACATGGAAAACATACATTGGTTTAGCCCCCAAAAGTGGGACATCTGGAAGTGAGGGGGCTTACAGGTAAGTGATAGAAAGGTCTTAAGATTCTTTAGGTGACAACTGGTTGAAAGAGTTAGGTTTTGTCTGAAAGACCAGGAGTCAGTGAAAAGGAATGCTTAAGTAAAGGATCTGTTAATTAGAGAAAAAGAGCCTGACAGATTCAAGTGGTTTGTTATGTGTATCAAGGATCTGAAGGTAGATCTTGCCTAGTCTTAGGCCTGTTAGGACATCTCTTAGAAGGGGAATGATGAGGTCTGTATAATCTCCTTTCTCATGGGTACCAACTCAGTTTTAGGGATTCTTTTGGCCAAGAGAGGTTCAATCAGTCAGCTGCTTAGGGGAGCCTTAAGATTTTAATTTAGTTCACACCCTCTTCTTTCTCTTCCTCCTTAGCCTACTCAACATGAAAACAATAAGGATATTTACGATGATTCACTTCCACTTAAATAGTAAATATATTTTCTGTTATTTATGATTTTGATAGCATTTTTTTCTCTAGCTGTTAATAGAATTCCTTTTTGCAGTAGGTCCTTGGTCGTGGAGATTGAAAAAATAAATCCATAGACCACAAATCTCAATGATAAGATAGGGTTTATCAGATTGAAAGGAATACAGAAGGAATGAAAGGCACCAGGGCCTGTGAAGTCCCACTCCAGTCTTTTGTCTAGGGCAGCGGTTCTCAACCTGTGGGTTATGACTCCTTTGGGGGTGCAATGACCCTTTTCCCTTTCACAGGGGTCACCTAAGACCATTGGTAAACACATATTTCCGATGGTCTTAGGAACCGAGACACTGCTCCTCATGTGTGGGGGTCACCACAACGTGAGGAACTGTATTAAGGGATCACGCATTAGGAAGATTGAGAACGACTGGGGGGTTATGTGGCATTTGTAAACAGAGAGATCTTGAGAATTGCAGTTGGCCAGGACTTGGCAGAGGGAAGAGACCTTTTCAATGTTAAGTGTATTAACAAATGAATGCAGTCCTTCTAGCTTGGAGCAAAGGGCAGTGAGTTCATTCCAGAAGAGGCCTACCTTACATGAAATACTTGCAAAACTGCCTTCCTTCTGTCTTTCTTACATTCAAAGAGTGCAGTTTGGAGAAAGAGAAGTCTGTTTGTTTAGACCTAGAAAACAAGGATCTTTTTCCAGCCCTGAATGGGGGAGCCCTGCATCATAGCTTACATTATTTTAGGAATACAGTGGATAATACTAAAAATGTATAAAATATGAGTCAATTGTTATATTATCAGCAATGTTCTGGTCAACAGTAGGCTATTAGAGTATGTTTAGAGGAGTCAAAAGTTATACACAGATTTTCAATAGTTGTTGGGGCTGATTACCCTGACTCCTACATTGTTTAAGGGTTAACTATACTGAAAACTACAAAACATTGAAAGAAATTAAAGAAAAACTAAATAGTTAGAAAAACAACTCCTGTTCATCGATCAAAAGATTTAATATTGTTAATTTGGCAATAGCCAAAAAATTGATCTACAGGTTCAGAGAAATACTTATCAAAATCCCAGCTGACTTCTCTGCAGAAATTGACAAACTGAACTTAACATTCAAATGGAAATTTAAGAACCCTGATTAGCCAAAACGATCTTAGAACAAAGTTGAAAAACTCATACTTCCCGATTTCAAAACTGACTACAAAACTACAGCAATCGAAAGAAAGTGGTGCTCCGGAAAAAGAATTTCCAATATAGGTAACAGAATAATCAAATGGAGAATGAGTAGTTTTTTAAAGCAATCAATTCACACACTAAAAAAAAAAAAAAGTTGGACCCCCCAACACATGTCATATATAAAAATTAACTCAAAATAGATCAAAGACCTAAATGGAAGAATGAGAGCTATAAAATTCTTAGAAAAATACACACATGTATATCTTTATGATATTGGGTGAGTCCATGTTTTCCTAGATCTGACACAAAGGCACAAGCAACATTTGAAAAATATAAATAAATTGGACATTATCAAAGTTAAAACCTTTTGTGTTTCAATGAATATTATCAAGAAAATGAAAAGACAACCCACATGAGAGCACATGTGGCAAAAATAAGATTGAGTTCATCAGGCTAGGGCTGACATGATGCAGCCCTATGGTCTGGTCGGTTTAGGTCCTATGTGAACTTTATCTCCTGTCTCCCATTCTTGTTGTTTTATAAATTCAGCTTTAACCTGAAGGTGTATATCTGAGTAGTTCAGGGCAATTAATTTAAGAGATTTACTTTTGAATTGGAATGTTATTATATAGGTCATGGCAATTATTGTTGGTTAACATAAGTATTAATTACTATTGTTTAAGATAAGGGTTATTGTGATTCTTGCTTTTAACTTTTATGTATAAAACTGTGATTTCATAAATGAAAGAACAAAATAGTCTTGGAGAGGCTACTCTCACTGTTCTCCAGAATTGCTGGCCTTTCTGCTAACAAAGATTGGTGGACCTATTCCCATCTCTGCGTACTGGCTGAGAGTGACATGTAGCTGGACCTCTTCATTTGGTAACACACAGACAGAGATTAAAAATATTTGCAAATCATGTACCTGACAAGATAATGTCCATAACATAGAGGACTCACCCATAAAAAGATAATCCAATTAAAAATTTAAATGGCTAAAGGGTTTGAAAAAATATTTCTTTAAAGGTTTATAAAAGGCCAATAATTGTATTAAAAAATGCTCAATATCTCAGTAGTCATTAAGGAAATTAAAAACAACAGTGAAATATAATTTCATAGTCACTGAGGTGGCTAAAAAAGAGGTAGAAAATAATAAATGTCTATGATGTAGAGAAATTGGAACCTCCATTAGCTGCTAGTTGTACAGTAAAATGGTACAGCCACTTTAGCATGTAGTTTTAAAAAATGTTCAAAATAATTACCATATTGCCCAGAAATTCCACTCCTAAGTATAAATGCAAAATAAAACATATACTCACACATAAACTTGTACATATCTCTTTATAGCAGCATCATATATAATATCAAAAAGTGGAAATAATATAAATATCAACTGATACATGGATAAATCAAATGTGACATATCCACAATATTCCATAAAATGGATAAATATTCAATAATGGAAATTATGTACTAAAATATGCTACATCATATATGACATTTGAAGAAATTATACTAAGTGAAAAGTTAGTCACAGAAGGCCACCTTTTGCATGATTCCATTTATATTAAATGTCTAGAACAGGCAAATCTACAGACACAGAAAGTACAATTGATGGGTGCCAGGAGCTGGGAGAGGGAAGAATATGAGTGACTGCCTATAGGTTTAGAGTTTCTCTTGGGATGATCAAAATTTTCTAAGAGAGTGGTGACGGGTGCGCATGTCTGTGATATAGTAAAAACTGCTTTAAGATCTATTTGAGACCACACCATAAAGGTATGGATTGTAATAGAGTGTAAAGTATATCTCAAGATAGCTGCATTAAAAAACAAAAGAGAGGCTCAGTGCCCATAGCTCAGAGGTTAGGGCACTGGCCACATGCACCGGGGCTGGTGGGTCACCTGGCCTATGCCTGCTAAACAACAATAACAACAACAACAACAACAACAACAAAAAATAGCCATATGTTGTGGCAGGCACCTGTAATCTCAGGTACTTGGGAGGCTGAGTGAGGCAAGAGAATCGCTCGAGCCCAAGAGTTTGATGTTGCTGTGAGCTGTGACACCATTGCACTCTACAGAGGACATAGTGAGACTGTCTCAAAACAAACAAACAAAGAAACAAACAAAAAAAGAACTACGCTTAAAAATTCTCAGGTAGGAGAACATATGGCCCTTTTAAGAAAGAGCTCTGTATAGAAACAAGATTTTTAGTAAAGATTATTGAAAATAGGCAATAAAACAATAATGCCATGTTCAAACTTCACAATATAGTAATATCTGTTTCTACTTAGGAATAAAGAGAAATGTAAATAAAGTGGAGAAAAATTATTTTTCCTTATTTGAGAAGAAATGGTCATGATATTGAATATGATCCATTTCAGTTTTTCTTCCTTCTGCTCTAAACTTGGAAGGAAAACAAGCAAGTATAAGAACAGAAGAAGCTTTCCATAGTGTGTTGGAAGTTTTATCATGAAGTTACAAACATAGACGAAAAAGTAAACAATTGAAAGTGAGTCATTACAACGTTTTGAGTTACACAGCTATCCAGAAATGTGAAATTCATGTGGATGGAAACAAATGAAGCCCTCCCAGCAACACCAATAAGCTGAACAGGCTGAAACTTGCACAGGTGAATGAGACAGGATGCTGTCGACTGTTTCTTAGAAGTGAAATAATGGACCATAACATACACTATCTCAAAACTTTTGTAATATTGATGTAAAGTGACTGCAAGCTGAAGATTTTGCTTGGACTAGTGGAACAGAATACACAGCCCAGAAATATATCCACTCATTTGCATTCAACTCAGTTGCAACAAGGGCATCACGAACATACCGTGGGAAAAGGACAGCTTTTTCCACAAATGGTTCTGGGACAACTGGATATCCACATGTAGAAGAATGGAATTAGAACCCTATCTCTCACCTTATACAAAGATCAAATCAAAAATAAAGACTTAAAGGTAAGATCTGAAACTATGACACTACTAGACGAAAACATTGGGGAAATCCTTTAGAACATCTGTCTGGGCAAAGATTTCTTGAATAAGACCCCAAAAGTGCAGGGAAGCACATATAAAGAGCTCAAACACCTCAATAGCAGAAAACATAGAAACAACCAATTTGGGACTGGTTTTAAAAACTGTAGTATATCTGTTGCATACAGCAGGTAAGTACATATTATTGACATGGGAGGATCACTGCATTGTATTGTGGAGAGAAAAAATGCAAGTTACAGGATGAGACACACACACACACACGTACAGATATTCTAAAAGGAGAGATGCTGAACCACAAATTGTATCTAGGAAGAGGAATTATGCTATACAAAAGGGTAAGAATATGACTTTTCCATATTTTTTGTTTCGTACACTTTGGAATTCCTTTTTATGATGATTTTTGGGCTGCTTTTTATAATTCACAATCATTAATTTTGATGAAAAATAAATGTCAGTCAACAGACAAATGTTATTCTTTGAGGAAGTGCTTGGTTTGTTTCCCACATGATAATACTTTCACAGAGAATATGAAGTATGGAACAGCTAGTTCCAAAACAGTGAAGATATTTGAAAATCTGGAGTACCCAGCAAGGATAGAATTACAATATACCTCTTGAACTATGTATGCCTCAGACGAAAATAAAGCCACTGACAGTCATGATTAGGAAGAAAACTATGTCAGAATTCTGGTCACATTTAGAAATGTGTTGCTTTTGGCTCGGCGCCTGTGGCTCAATGGGCTAAGGCGCCAGCCATGTACACCTGAGCTGGTGGATTCGAATCCAGCCCAGGCCTGCCAAACAACAATGACGGCTGCAGCCAAAAAATGGCTGGGTGTTGTGGCAGGCACCTGTAGTCACAGCTACTTGGGAGGCAGAGACAGGAGCTCGCTTGAGCCCAGGAATTGGAGGTTGCTTTGAGCTGTGATGCCACAGCACTCTATCCAGGGTAACAGCCTCAGGCTCTGTCTCAAAAAAAAAAAAAAAAAAAGAAATGTGTTGCTTTGGTTTTCTTTAATCTTGTTTAGTTAGTTATTACTCTTCTGCTCATGTGCATACTTTATTATCCACCCAGACTTCACATACAAAAATTATAAAGAATCTCAATAGAGTGAGAATAGAGTTTTTAACCAAGAATGGGGCCTTCTGAAAGTGGAGTCCTGTGAGAATATGCTCATCATACACATATGTATAAAGCTGGCCCTGGATTCCCCTTGAGAAATATAGCACCACATTAGCAGGGTGAATAGGAAATTTGGGAACTTATAGGCCAGATATATAAGGAATATATAAGGAAATCAGGCTCTTCTATATAAAGAGTAGTTTGAAAACAGCAACCACAATAGTTTTGAGGTTAATTGCATACCTATTATTTTGTTGCTTCTATATTTCAAAATGTAAATAATTTGCAATGAACATATGCTTGCTTTTTTTATATATTATGTATAATAAACTTTAAGGACATAAAATTATGTTCTTTTTTATATTATGTATAATAAACTTTAAGGACATGGGGCATGAAATAGATGCATTTTGTTATAAATTATTAACTATAGTATGAAAATCAACCACCCTATTTTTAGGTAATACCCAATATTATCCCTTCCTGCTTATTAGCTGAGAATTCTGTTTTAGGCTCATTTGCCAGATCTGGAAACAAAGGTTCTGCTCTAATCTTCTTAATACTAAGGACGACAATGATAATGATAATCATGAGTTTACAAATGTAGCATCATTAAAAGATGACTCTCCTCCTTGTGCCTCTTTCTTGAACTAGTGCCTCAGGGGAAAAGATCAGAAACTTCCCTGCAGAGTTGCCCTAACAATATCTAATGAGCAGTAGGGGAGGCTTAGTTTTCTGTGCCTAAGGCTTCACCACTTTTACTGAGGAGTAAGATCAGAAGGATTGCAGCCTGAAAGGTTCTTCCTATACCACTTCAGATTCTGCCCACGTTGAGGCTCTCATTAAGGTGCCATTGAGGAGCTTGCCTCGAAGGAGAGGATTGACAGTTATTTTGATCAACAAGAGTTGACAGCCTGGATTTTGATGGTGTTGCTTTAACATTCCGCATAGTACCTTCCAGACGTTACCTGTCATCACTCATTTGTAGACTGCAGATCTGTCTGGTAGACCCTGGTCTTGCATTTCCTTTGACCACTATCCTGCTTTCCACCTTCCCATCCTGGCTAGCACCATTTTATATAGCCCTGCTTTGTATCAAGGACTCCAGGCAGTTTTTTGTTCTATTTGGGGAATAGATAAGCTTTTTCTGATGTCAGTTTGAAGTCCCAGTGACTTTTCAAGCTGCCCTCCCTTCTGCACACAGCAATATGGGTGCTAATTCCAATCTCTCTCTCTCTAGAGTCTATCTTGACTTTTTGAACCTTTGATCCATATAAAATAAAAAATGAATCCAGACTTAAGGAAAGGTTTTGTTGCAAAATGGGAAAGAGATATTTACAATGGGCCAGGCAGACTATTGCAATCGGGAGAATGTTGGACCATGAGGTCTGCAAGCATTTCAAAGGCTTGTCTTTTAGAGGGAGGAATAAACATGGAAAAACAAGAACCAGAAGTGGGAAATGGGATAAGTGAATGACTATTAGATCAGGGACATTGAAGTTACTATACTGGGGGTGCCAAAAAATGCATACACATTTTAAGAGATCTTGTTGGAAGTAAACTTGATCAATTCCCCCAAAGGAATTACAGGTAAAATGGATGTGTGTAGCATGCTCAGGTACACTTGCCCAGTAACGGTACCTTCAGTTCAACTTCAGAAAGTACTACATAGATAACATCACTTAACATGTGTGAACATTTTTTTTGCACCCTCTGTATTTTCAGAAGAGGCCATTAAGGAGGTTAAGAATTCTATTCTAGCTCAGGCTGAGTTGGTTCAACAGCCAGGGACCTGGAGAAAGAAGAGAAACTTAACCAGTGGTGGAAAAAAATAGTCAACTAATAATTTGTGAGACAAAGAATGGGAATTTGTAGGTTCTGTTTCTTGCCTTGTCATAGGTAGACAAGAGGGGGCATCTGTGAGTCTTACCTAAGTTGCATAGAGAAGTATGTTTCTTTGCAGTAAGATAATTTGGGGAATACAGAATGTGGAGGGATTTCCTTAACCACTGCTGTTTTCTAGGATCACAGGGTTTAGGGAAACTTGGAGTTGTCATTGGTTATCCTCATTTCTTTGTCCCTCATCTGACCTTTCAGAAAAGTAGCTTCTAACTCCCTAATACCTGCACTTTAGATGCACTAGGTTCATCTTTATATCTTACAACTATTATCTTACATAAATTTTTATTCGTTTAAATTTTTTATTGCTATTATTTTAAAAAATGTTCTGGAGTGGTGCCTTGGCTCAAAGGAGTAGGGTGCCAGCCCCATATGCCAGAGGCGGCAGGTTCGAACTCAGCCCCGGCCAAAAACTGCAAAAAAAAAAAGTTCTTGACTTTTAAAAGGAAGCAAGAGTATGTAAAAGGAAGTGAGGTTAACTCCACTGGATCCATATGAAGTGAGCATTCAACTTGCATAATTATGTGAAAGTTTTAAACCTTTTATGGAAAACAAATATTTTTATGTAAAAACACAATATACACAGATGAAACCAAAAATGTGAGGAGTTATAGTGAAAACTGACTGACCCTTCTTATTCCCTTATTTTAACTTTTTCTTACGGATTTGCTTGAGTCCTTTGCAGATTAGGGTTATTAGCCCTTTGTCAGGGGGGTTGCATGCAATTATCTCCTCCCTTTCTGCAGGTTTTCTTTTTGCTTTGTTGGGTCCTTTGCTGTGCAGAAACTCTAACTTGGTCAGGCCCCATTTATTCATTTTTGTTTTGTTACTGCTGAGATTGCCAGTGGGGTCTTCTTCATCAATTTCCCTAGACCAATATGATTAAGAGTTTTCCTTACACTTTCTTCTTTCCGTAGGGTTTTTATTTTTTTTATAGTTTCATGTCTTAGATTTAAGTCTTTTATCCATGCGATTTAATTTTTATAAGTGGTGAGAGGTGTGGCCCAGTTTCAGTCTTTTACATGTGGCTAACAAATTCTCCCAGCACCATTTATTGAATAGGGAATCTTTTCCCTAGCTTGTGTTTTTGTTTGCTTTGCCAAAGATTAGATGGTGATAGGAAGCTGGTGTCCTCTCTAGATCCTCCATTCTGTTTCATTGACATCGAAATAGAGAAATATATACACTTGTAGTAAAGTCTGAAGTCTGGTAAAGTGATGCCTCCAAATTTGTTCTTATTCCATAGAATTGTGTGGGATATTCATTTCCCCCCCTGATTCCATATGAATTGCAGAACTATTTTTTTGAGTTCTACAATCATAGTTAACAATAATTTCTTGTACATTTCAAAATCACTAAAAGAATGGAAATTAGAATGTTCCTAACACAATGAAATGATAAATGCTTGAGGTACTAGATGTTATAATTGCTCTATTGGATGATTACATACTGTATGCCTATATCAAAATATCACATGCATCCCATAAATCTGTACAAATATTATGTATCCATAATAATTAATAATTTGAAAAGATAACAGCGGTTAAAAATTCAGAAATTGTCAAAAGTTCACTCTAACCATTCTGTTTCTTAAAACTAGAAGATGAAATTCCCATGTGAAAGATGCCTTTCTTATACTAAAGGAAAGTAGCATTCTTATCATCAAGAATGAAAAATTGAAGTTGAGAAAAATCTGTACAAACAAACCTTTTTCAACTAACCCTTATCTTCTGTACCTAATCAACTACCCTAGCCCAAGTCTCTGTGCCTTTCACATTTTGCAACTTATTCTTTGTTCAATTCAGTATGATTGACTCTAAGTATTTCTTAGGGAATTCATTTGCTTATAAGGGCTCCTACATCAGATAAAACTTGTTTAAATAAATGTAAGTGTATATTCTTTTTTCCTGTTAATTTATATTTTGTCAATTTAATTCTTGCAAAGACCCTAAGAGGATGGAGGTGGAGTTGTGCATACCCTACAATTTTTGTGCATTGATTTTACTTAAAATATGTAAAAATGTACAATTTATATTTAATATTGATATCATTTGATGTGCTGTGTGGACATTCCCTAAATTCACAACAACATTCTGCAGCCTAAAACATTTTGATTCTCACATTCTCATCACAATGTTCCCATTGTGCAAGGGGCGATGTACTCATCTCAGAGAAAGTGAGACACTTTCAGCAGGAATAAGTGTTTTTAACTATACTCTTGTTAAGTTATATGATTTAGAAGTATTGTTCAACATCATTTAGCTTGAATTTCCTGGAGTTTCCTTGGTGACATCTGGAGAGGTTTTAAAAGATGATTTTAAAATTCTACTATCACTAGAATTTCATATTCCTTTATTTCTAAATAAGTTAGGATAATTACCTGCATCATACAGACCAAACGACAAGAATTGTTCCAATGTCTGGTACACAGTACATGTTCAATAAATTTTGCTGAATGTAAAGAATTGGAATTGAAGTTTATACCCAGTAATTGAGTCATTAGTGAACAATAATTTATGAAGTGCTTTCTCTGTGCCAGGCATAAGTCTGTGTTGGGGAAGATACAGTGAGTAGATAGAACATAAGAAAAACACAGATAATAAAAAAGTATAAGAAAACTCATGTTCAAAATAATGGTGATCAAGACTAAAAGTCAGAAAAGCTGACAAATGATTTTGCTATTTAAGATAGGTTGCTTAAGAAAGGCATCTCTTCCATGACTTAGCAATTATGAATTGGGCTGCAATAAACAATCTGGTACAGATATCTTTGTTATAATGTAATTTTTGGTCTTCTGGGTATATACCAAGTAAAGGAATTATAGGATCAAATGGCAGATCTATTTTTAGATCTCTGAGTATTCTCCAAACATCTCTCCAAAAGGAAAGTATTAGTTTGCATTCCCACCAGCAATGTAGAAGTGTTCCCTTTTCTCTTTGATCCACAAATGGATTAATAAATTGTGGTACATGTATACCATGGAATATTATGCCACCTTAAAGAAAGATGATGACTTTACCTCTTTCATATTTACATGGATGGAGCTGGAACACATTATTCTTAGCAAAGTATCTCAAGAATGGAAGAAAAAGTATCCAATGTATACAGCCCTACTATGAAGCTAATCTATAGCTTTCATATGTAGGCTATAACCCAATTATAGCACAAGAAAATGGGGAAAGGGGTATGGGAGGAGGGTGAGTGGAGAGAGGGTAAATGATGGGATCACAGTCATGGTGCATCTTAGAAGGGACAGGTGAAACCTACTAAATGCAGAATACAAATGTTTTCACATAATAAACGAGAAAATCTCATGAAGATTATGTCGACCAGTTGGATGAAAATATTTCAGATTGTATATGAAGCCCGCACATTGTACCCCATGATTGCACTAATGTACACAGCTATGATTTAATAAAAAAAAAAATTAGCACATGTGGGGTTTATCCAAAGATGAATAACAGGTTTATCTTAAAGAAAACCAGAGAGAGAGGTTGTACCCTGACTCTGTGAAGATTTGGTATTTCCTGGCTTTTCAGGGACATTTGGTGTGTTTATCTAGTTTCAAAATGCTGTGACATTTAGAACAGATAGTGACCGTGAACCTGGGCAAGGCCAATATAAAATTGAAAGGTTTGACATGTCAAATCTA